>CAMAOC010000543.1:0-26000 GCA_945859555.1 Megachile ligniseca | reverse complement strand
TAGTAATAAGGATTAATAATAATAGTTATATGGATAAAGACAAGAGTAATACGGATAGCAACAATAGTAATAAGAATAATAATAACAGTTTTAGCGATAATAATAATAGTAAGAAGAATAATAATAACAGTTATAGCGATGATAATAATAATAATAATAAGGATAATAATAATAGTTATAAGGAGAAAGACAAGAGGAATAGCGATAATAATAATAGTAATAAGGATAATAATAATAGTTATAAGGAGAAAGACAAGAGGAATAGGGATAATAATAATAGTAACAAGAATAATAGTAACAGTTATAGCGATAATAATAATAGTAACAAGAATAATAATAACAGTTATAGCGATAATAATAATAATAATAAGGATAATAATAATAGTTATAAGGAGAAAGACAAGAGGAATAGGGCTAATAATAATAGTAACAAGAATAATAGTAACAGTTATAGCGATAATAATAATAATAATAAGGATAATAATAATAGTTATAAGGATAAATACAAGAGGAATAGGGATAATAGTAATAGTAATAAGAATAATAATAACAGTTATAGCGATAATAATAATAGTAATAAGGATTAATAATAATAGTTATATGGATAAAGACAAGAGTAATACGGATAGCAACAATAGTAATAAGAATAATAATGACAGTTATAGCGATAATAATAATAGTAACAAGAATAATAATAACAGTTATAGCGATAATAATAATAGTAATAAGGATAATAATAATAGTTATAAGGATATAGACAAGAGGAATAGGGATAATAGTATTAGTAATAAGAATAATAATAACAGTTATAGCGATAATAATAATAATAATAAGGATAATAATAATAGTTATAAGGAGAAAGACAAGAGTAATACGGATAGTAACAATAGTAATAAGAATAATAATAACATTTATAGCGATAATAATAATAGTAACAAGAATAATAATAACAGTTATAGCGATAATAATAATAATAATAAGGATAATAATAATAGTTATAAGGATAAAGACAAGGCCAATAGGGATAATAATAATAGTAATAAGAATAATAATAACAGTTATTAGCGATAACAATAATAGTTATAAGGATAAAGACAAGAGTAATAGGGATAGTAACAATAGAATAACCATAATAATAACAGTTATAGCGATAATAATAATAGTATTAAGGATAATAATAACAGTTATAGCGATAATAATAATAGTAATAAGGATAATAGTAATAGTTATGAGGATAAAGACAAGGGCAATAGCAATAATAATAATAGTAATAACAATAATAATAACAGTTGTAGCGATAATAATAATAGTAAAAAGGATTAATAATAATAGTTACATGGATAAAGACAAGAGTAATACGGATAGTAACAACAATAATAAGAATAATAATAACAGTTATAGCGATAATAATAATAGTAACAAGAATAATAATAACAGTTATAGCGATAATAATAATAATAATAAGGATAATAATAATAGTTATAAGGAGAAAGACAAGAGGAATAGGGATAATAATAATAGTAACAAGAATAATAGTAACAGTTATAGCGATAATAATAATAATAATAAGGATAATAATAATAGTTATAAGGATAAATACAAGAGGAATAGGGATAATAATAATAGTAACAATAATAATAACAGCAGTTATAGCGATAATAATAATAATAATAAGGATAATAATAATAGTTATAAGGAGAAAGACAAGAGGAATAGGGATAATAATAATAGTAACAAGAATAATAGTAACAGATATAGCGATAATAATAATAATAATAAGGATAATAATAATAGTTATAAGGAGAAAGACAAAAGGAATAGGGATAATAATAATAGTAACAAGAATAATAACAACAGTTATAGCGATAATAATAATAATAATAAGGATAATAATAATAGTTATAAGGAGAAAGACAAAAGGAATAGGGATAATAATAATAGTAACAAGGATAATAATAACAGATATAGCGGTAATAATAATAGTATTGTTAAGACTCGTTCTCGCTCGAGTCTTCGGCGTCACTTATGTGTTGTTAATATATTGAAATTGCTTTACTTACCTTCCTTGGCGTACAGTACCTAGTGGATGTTGGATAATTGGTGGTGAAGTGATGGAACTCCAAGTAAATCACTCAGGTTAGGGCACAATAGGTTTATTTCACTAACAGTACAGGTTCACTTATGTAAATTGTGTATTACGCTTGCGGATAGTATTTCGCGGGTCGTTCCCGAAACTTTGTATATCGCGTGCACTTGGTGCTTCTAAAATGACTGATTAACCGATTGACTTGTGGACCGACTGACCGCACTTCTTATTGCACGTATTGCATTTACTGTATGTTTATGACCGAAACTTACGCGGGGCCATTTTGTCGCCACCTTTTATAATTACTAAAAGGGGCACAAAGTTGTATTTCTCAATTCAGGTGAACTACCTTCATTCGGATTGTCAGCGTTTTCGCAACGTGTCGACCCGAATAAACTGTTCTCTCAGAATTGCGATACGATGAATTTGAATGCTGACCAAGGAATTTAAGGAATTCGTCACAGGACGTGACACCTGGCCACCTAAATTGTTGCATATCGGTACGATATCAACCAATTAATGATAAAAAAAAAAAAAAATTTTGTGTTATTCAAATTCATAGTATCTGCCCTTCCTGGATTTTACAAATTTTTAGGTAAGTGTAATTATATTATTTGTGCTGTAAAAAGTAAATGGTTTTGGTGACCATTTGCTTCCCTCCCCGCTGAGACTGATACGGTAGGGGTGCGCAACGAAAGTGTGTTCTGTATATTAAATAGTTTTGTAGACTGACACTTCTGGGCTTCTTTTATTAAAAAAAAAAATATTTTTTTATTCTAAAATTCTTGGAGTGATACTTATTGTCTGCCGGAGGTATGTGCTGAGGTAGTGGATATTCCGAATGCGCTGGTGGGGTATTCGGTATATATTCTTGCTGGATCGGTGGTGCTATTACTTGTACAAAAATTCTTGAATCATGATGTATGCCGTCTTTCCATTGCCGTGCGAGATGACCGGGCTATCAGTGCCCTTACGGGATGTTTTCGCTTCTTGGGTGAGTTATTATTATTACTATTGTTATTTTTTTTTTTTTTTTTTTTTTTATATATTTATTTATTTATTTCTTGGCTTGTGTTTTTCAGATCGAGGGTGGTCGTTTTATTCGGTCCGAGGGAATGGTGGCCGTTGAGTATATGCGAGCTGTGCGGCGATTTCGCCGCTCCTACAGGAGGTTCCTGGATGAATACAGAGAATGGAATGAGGATGATTTTTTTGATATTTCGTCACTTTTTATTGAAAAATAAATCTTGATTTGCCAAGTTGCGTTTATTTATTTGTGTATGTTGCATTTTTTTTTTTTCCAATCCCGTACGTTTTTAATTTAGTACTTCCATCGTAAAAACTGATACTGGTTTTTGTATCGTCCCTTGCGTTTTTGTGTATTGGGCTGGTTGTGGTTCTGGTGCCTTGATCATCGGTGGTCGTGATGGGATGGGTGGTGATATCCTCAATTTTGGGTGTTCCACTTTGATCTCGGTCAGCTCGATGTTTTCGTTTTTCGACAGGCGTTTTCTTCTTGGCAAGTTGTTCTTGTTGTTCTTTAGCGTTACCAGTAAGTATGTGATGGAACTGAAGATGGCTGCTAATAGGTGTAGGGACCATCCGTATAATGTATGCAGTGTATATCCCCGTATGATTGTATCGATAATTAGTTTGCAAATGTGGATGATTATGAGTATCATTATTATTGCTGAACTAATTGAACCGAATTTAGTTAGTTTTTCCACAAATTTGTTCCAGGTGTCTTCAGCAATGTGGGATAGCGTTTCTTCCGTAAACAGATTATTTATTAGACCTCCTTGCACGTTTTCCTCTCCTGCCATGCCCCTCGCTATTGTGTTCAGTAAGGCTGATTTTTCTAGGGGGAACATGATGTGTTGCTGGAGGTTTTGGAGGTCTTCCTGCGAGTAGATTCCGCTTGATGCTAATGAGTTTATTTCCTTGTATTCCCAGGAAATATCCGTGTTGGGTTTTAGGATTCCTGGGTTCTGTACTTTCCTCGGTGTTGGTGTTAGTGCTATCCAATTGCTGTTCCATTTGTAATATTGTGGAATAATTGTGTTACATTCAATTTGGGTTCCTGCTTTCATTAATATGTATGTTTTAGGTGTTAAAAATCTGGTCTGGTTCCCCGAGGTTACTGGTAGTTGTGTGTAACACTTGTCTGTGTGTAATAGTTGAACTTCTTTGGGTGTGCATTTTATAATATGCACCACCTCTCCTGCAATTCTAGCTATATAACCTGGTTTCTCCATTAGGTTATACGCAAACTCGTCAGGTGAAATGGAGGCTATAGATAATGAGTTGTGAATAATCCTCCTTTCCAGTCTGCATTTTTCATTTAATATATTTACGTATAGATTTTGAATCTGCGCCCTGAAGTGTTTTTCTACATATACGAATTTTGAATTTGTGTACGTGAGGATGTCTAAGTTTTGTATGTCTTTCGTTCGCTGCGTGTCGCTGTCAAATAATACATTATTTTCTGTTCTCTCGTATATTAATAATTTGGGGTGTTCGGTTTTAATTAATATTCTATTACAAATTTTAATTTGTTCTTTTGCTGTCAGTGCGAATGAGATGTCGGTCGTTTCTATTGTATACAAAGTTTCGCGATTTTTGGATGTTAATTTCGTTACGGGACCTCGGTATAATACATCGCATTTAATTTCTAGACAATCTGCTCTCGGTAATGTAGACCAGAAGGTGTGGCCTCCTTCCATATCTATACAATGTTCGTCCGAAAATTTACAAACCGTTCCTGATGTTAGTCGCAATTTATCGTTGTTAAGGCTAACCTGCGCGTTATATTCTATTAAAGTGATTTTAATGAGTCCCTGTACATACACCTTATTCCATGTTCCGTAGTTGTCGGAATAAGACGCTCCTGTACATGAACTTTCTATTGCGTTTCCTGCGAGACTTACGCCTACAGATTTCGTGGAATTTACTTTTAGGTTTGCGATTGTATGGAAGTTGTCATATTTAAATATTCCGGTATTGTGTATAGATTTACATTTTTCGTGACTTATGTCTAGAAGATACTCCTGTATTGCATTCTCTACGGGTACTAAATGACTAAACATTCCGCATCGAAAGACTGTACGTTGGATTTCGATTTTATATTGTATGATAGGAACCGTTCTGAATTCTGCTAGTTGTAATAGCCGTATTGTTGTATTAGTTGCGCTGACGTCTGTTTGGTGGAAGTCGCATTCCCCGGTGTCCAATAAAGAATATGTTGAAACGATGGGGTTCGTTGCGCCGCAATCAAAACCGATTATTGCTTCGCTAGTTTTTAAGGTGATGATACAAATTAGTAGAATTAACTTCATTGTTGACCCTTTTCCTAAAAAGAAGTTTTATGTTATTTCTTGTGTTGTTCAATGCTTAATTTGTTTGCATGAACTGTTTTTGGCTTTCCTTTATAGTCGATTGTTATATTATTATTGTCTCCTATTTTTAGTATTTCGTATGGCCCTAAATATAAGTCTTTTTCTAATTTTCCTGGTTTAGGTTCTTTTAATAGCCATACTTTGTCTCCGATTTTAAATTCAACTGGTTTAATAAATCTATCGTAATATTCTTTGGATTTGATTTTTGAGTGTATTAAATTTTCGCGTGCCATACTGGCTATGTCTTTCATGTTTTTTATTAAATTTTCTAAATAACCGTTTAATGTGGGTAATTGTTCTGATTTTTTTAAGGGTTCACTAGATGGTAGTCTAGCTGGATAAGCGAAAACCAGTTCATGTGGTGTGAATTTGTGACTGGAATGAACGCTTGTATTGTAGTTGAATTGCGCTAATTCTAGAAGTTCATCCCATTCACATTTTTTTTGTTGAGAAATTTTTCAAGTATTCACAAAGTGGGTGATGTGCTCTTTCTAGAGATCCATTTGATTGAGGTGAAAAAGATGTTGTTTCGATTTTTGAGAATTTAAATCTTTTTGCAACTTGTTTCATAATTTTGCTAGTAAAATTTGTTCCTCTATCTGTAAGTACTATTTTAGGTGAACTAAAAATACATATAAATTTCTTTACAAAGGCGTCTGCGACTGATTCCGCTGTTTGGTCTCTCAGAGGGACTGCTATTAGAAATTTTGATAATTGATCTTGAATGGTTAGAATGTACTTGTTGTTATTTTTTGTAATGTTAAGTGGACCGACAATGTCCATCGCGATTTTATCGAAAGTTCTTATAGGTGTGTCCGTTATGATCATTGGTTGTCTGGTTTTAACTCTTTTTAATTTGTTTCTTTGGCATTCCTCACACTTTTTTACTCTACTCTGGACGTTTTGCTTTAAATTTTCCCAAAAGAATTTGTCTTTTATCCTGTTATATGTTCTGTTTACTCCTGAGTGACCTCCTAGTTTGGTAGAATGGAATTGTTCGAATATTTTGTCCCTGTCTTCCGGTTTTACGTATTCGATATTATTTAAGCATACTATTATTTTAATGTTTGTTTTACTGAAGGTGTTTATTAATATTTCTTCTATTTCGCTCCAATTTATATTTAGTATTTTAATATCTTTTGAAATGCTAAAAATGTTTATGTTTTTCCGTATGAGTAGTGCTTTTAGTGTATTAAATAATTTCGTTAAGTTTTGTTTTACTATTTCCGATGATGATGCTACGTTTAAACATAAGACAAAGAGTTTCTTATTATTTATTTCCATTAAATCAATTTCGTTTTCAGACAAATTGGGGTTTATCTTTATATTTTTAGTTTTTATTAACGCGTTGGTGTTTTTGTCTAGAGGTATGCCTTGTTGTGTTATTATATGTACAATATTATCGTTTCTAAATTGAATTGAATTTTTAGTGTAAATTATATTTTTGTGTTCTTGTTTTTCTACTTTATCTTTTCCGTTTTTATCTTTTCCTATGTTGTGCTTAGTATTACCTTTTGATGTTGTTTCTTGACATAGTGGTTCTTCGATCTTTTTCTTTGGTCGGCCTCTTTTTCCTTTGATTTTGATATGATTGTCGTTTGAAGTTGTTACTGGACTTTTTACAGGGATCGAAATTTTGCTGATTTCCTTTTTTGTCTGTGCTCTTGTTACAACAGAGATGTGTACGTTGTCTACAGGATTTCTTGATAGGGCATCGGCGTTTACAGGTGTAATACAGGTGCTTTGCATAATGTCTCTTTGAGTTTCGTAAAAGCTTCTTGTTGTTCCTTGTTCCAGAAAAATTTGGTATCTTTTTGTAGCAAAATTGTTAAAGGTTTTGCAATTTTTGCGAAGTTATTTATAAATCGTCTGTAGTATCCTGCGAGTCCTAAGAATTCTCTTATGTTCTTAACGTTCCTAGGAGTTGGAAATTTTTGAACCGCTGCTGTTTTTGCTGGGTCAGGTTTTATACCTTTCCCACTTAATATGTGTCCCAAATAGCATACTTCTGATTTGAGAAATTCACATTTCTCGGGTTCCAGTTTTAATTTTACATCCCTTAATTTTTGAGCTACTATACTAAATCTCGAGTTAAGTTCCTCTAAGTTTTCTCCAAATATTATGATATCATCAATGAAAACAAAGCAAATTTTTCCAATTGAATTGCCTAGTGCTGTGTTTATTACTCTTTGAAAGGTTCGTGGCGAGTTTCTTAATCCGAAAGGTAAAACATTGAATTCGAATCGTCCCAATGGGTGTATACTAAAAGCTGTCTTGTGTATATCCCTTGGGTTCATTTTGATTTGGTGGAAGCCTGATTTTAAATCTATTACGTGATATAATTTTGCTTGTCCCAGTTGGTCGAAAATTTCGGTTATATTTGGAAGTAGATATGGGTCTGGAATCGTTTTTTCGTTTAATTTCCTGTAATCTATAACTAGTCGCCATCTTTTCTTTCCATCGGCTGTTTCCTTTTTCTTAACTACCCAAGTTGGAGCATTGAAAGCACTTTTTGAGTGTCTAACTAAATTATTTGCAATTAATTTTTCTGTTTCCTGTACTGCTGTTTCTTTCAATCTATGTGGTAACGGAAATTGTTTTACGTATACAGGTTTTTCGTCCGTCAGATTAATTTCGTGTTGTTCCGTATTGTAAGATTCTATTTTATCTCCTTCTAACCAAAATATATCGTCGTTTTCTTTAATTAGTTTCCTCATTATGGTTTTATTATCTTCTGATAGGTTTTCTAAACGTATCTTCCCCAGTAGTTTGTCTCGTCGATTTTCTGTTTCTTTGTTTCCTGCTGTGATATTCTCTCCTTTATTCTCTGTAAAGCTGATTGTTCCTGCTTCTAATAGTTCGCTTTCGTTTATTTCAGGTGAGTTGTCTGATTCTTGAAATCCTTCTAGTATATCTTCTACATCATAGGAAGCATAATTGTATTTGTTTTCCAAAGGTTCTGTTTCGTTTTTGAATTTAATGTTTGTATTTTCATTTACTTTTGCTAGGAATGCTGTATAGTCGTATGAATCTACTTCGCACACTTCTTCGTTTTTGTCAAGTACTGTGTTTATATTGTTTATTATTTGTCCTACATATTTGTTGTCTGTTTCTAAATATTCTTCAAGATTTGACGGCTTCGTATGTTCTGTATTTATTGTTACGTTTTTTTCTTTGTCATTTGTTGCGTTATCTAGTTTATCTACTATGTTCAATAAATATAGAATGTCATTGTTAAAGCTGCTTTCTGAATTTCCTATCATAATATCTGGTTGTGGAAGGTCTTGGTTTAAACTGTGTTCGCTACTCAGATTTCTGCTGACTTTTACTTGTTGCAGGGTTTTTGGGTCAGTGCTCGCGTGTGTAAATGTGTTATTCGTCCAAGTGTTGTCTTGAAATATTTTGTTGAGGAAGCATTTTTGTTCATCTGTTAGTTTTGGTTTCGCAGTTTCGACAGTTTCCGTTTGACATGAAGATAAAATTTGATTTGTCATATTGGCTTCGCCTGATTTCAGTTCGAATCTCCAATTATTTATTTCCAGATATCCTTCGTCTAATCTTAATCTTTGTTCGAGAAGGATTTTTATTCCTAATATTCCGTCATATGGTATCGAAAAGTTTTCTGGTGCTACATGGAAGTCAACGTATAAGCGATTTATGGGTAGTTTTACTACCCCTAATGTTTGTATTGGTTTGTCCGTAATACCTGAAAGTAATATTTTCCTATCCTCTAATATTGCATTTTTAGGGATTTGATCCTTTTTTATAATATTTAATTGTGCACCGCTATCAATAAGTAAGTTACATTCCCTTCTTGTATAAGGGTTTTCTATTGTAACGTATTGCAATAGGTTTTCCAATTTTAATGCGTACATTGCCATTCTTGTTGGTGTTCTTTCTTCGTTTATGATTCGGTTGTCGGGCGTGTTTGGTTCTTTAACTGGAGTTGCGTATTCCGTGGCGTTATTATCTCCGTTCCCCTTAGTGTTTCCGAAAATTTCTTCCTGTCTTAATTGGTTTAGATTTGGTTTGGTTACTACTGTGGATTCTGGGAATATTTCGTTGGAATTTTGTGTTGGATCTGTGTCGTTATTATCTGTGTACGTTATGAGCGGCTTAGCGTCGTTTCTCCCTGTGCGCTCCCTCCAGGAAGAATCTATTCGTTTCCCGATCTATGTTGTAGATGATTTTGCCTTTTGTGGCATTCTTCGGTTGCATGACTCGTGTTTTTGCATAGGTTACAAAATTTCTCGATGCTTCTTTCTAATTGTTTGAGTTTCCTACAAAAGTCTATTAGGTGTCCTGACTCTTTACAGTAGGAGCAGTAATCCTTTTTTTGTGCGCGTGCTTCGATGTGTTTTAGTTTTCTACACTCTTCTATTGTGTGATTTGGAGTTTTGCAGTAGTCGCAGAATTTTGGTATTTCGTTCCTATATCCCGAATTATCTCTATTGCTACTATTGTTCCTAAAGTGGCTATTGCTATTGAAATTGTTATTGTGTTTATATTTTCTATGAAAATTGCTGGTATTGTGTTTGAAGTTATGGTTATCTCTGTATGAGTCGCTTGGTCGGTGTTGAGAATTTTTTAGTTTGTGACAATTTCCTCCCGAATGACCTAATTGGTTACAAATTTGACATCTAATTTGGTTATACTGATGTGTTCTACTTTGGTTGACTAAAATTTTGGCTTCTTCGCATTCTTCTGCGCTATGACCCTCTTCATTACAGATTGTACACATGATTAGTTGAAGACCGCTGTTTTTCATTATTGGGCAATTTTTAGCTGTGTGATACCAACTATTACAGATTTCGCAAAGTTCTGTAATTTTCGGGAATTTTGTACAGGTATTTGGATCGTGACCGCTTCCTTTGCATCTCCAGCATATTTCATATTCAATTATAAATGGGCATTGGGTAACTGTATGACCCTTTACTTGGCAATATTGGCAATGATTTCCTTTTGATTTATTCATTCTACATGCATCGATAGAGTGTCCCTGGGTGTTACAATATTTACAGATGAGTTCTATTTTATTTTTGACAAGTCTACAATTATGCGATACATGGTCTTTATTCTTGCAATATACACATGCCGCATTGTTACAAAATAAGGCTTCGTGATTTGGGTCTTGGCATATTTGACACACATATATTGCTGAGTTTGTACTGTACTTCTCGAGACCGCATGATATGCTAGCTAAGTCGCCTCTCAGTATGTTTTGTTTCTTTAGTCTATACTCTATGTTGATAGCTTCCTGTATAAGAGCATCTAGATCATCTGTTTGTGTTAGTTCTAGTCTAATTTCCTGTTTTAATCCATTTTTAAAACTTTTCATCGCGTCGTTTCTAATGTTCTTGTCGAATTCTTGTATGATGTGTTGATTTATGCCGGTTTCCCATCTTTTTAGTTCTTTAATTTGTATTACCAATTCTTGTAATCTATTGCCAAAACTGAGTACTGTTTCGTCTGGTCTTTGTGTCAGTTCTGTTAGTTTTCCGTATAAGCTGTGTATATTTTCATTAGATGGGAGTAATAATCTTATTGCTTGTATAAAATTGTCTATGTTGTTTACGGGTGAATTTATTAATGCTCTGTATACTTCGCCTTTTAGTTTTATTTTTAAAATGGGAATTAGACTTGGTTCGTCTACTGGTGCTATAATATTCTTTGCATGTTTTAACTTTTCTATGTATTCTGTGACTGAAATGTTTGTACCATCGAACTCTGGTACTAGATTTGCTACGTATTTTAAAGGTAATCTAAGAGGTTGCATTTGCTGATCCATTATTTTATTTCCCGGATTTCCCCAGTTGAGTGTTAAATTTCCCTTGTTATTGTCTTCGTCCGGATTTCCTATTAGACTTGGTTGTTCTGTAATTCCTTCGATTTCTAATAGAGATATGTCGTTTTTGAAGCTATTATTTATTGTTTCGTCAAGAATTTCTGTCTGTTTACTATTCCCGGTTTGGTTACCTGTATTAATCGCGAGTTCTATATTTTTATTCTGCCAAGTAGCACTTGCTCTGTCAATTTGCTTGATGTCTATTGTTAGATCGTTTACGTTTTTCTTTTTGGCTATTGCACTTAATTTTGTATTCGCGTTTGATATTTCTGTTGTGACTTCTGGTGTGAAATTGAATGTTTTGTGTTCTACTGGTGAACGCGGTGTTTTACGACTCCTTGAAAAGGTTGCTGAATAATTCCGATCTTCTACGAGACTTTTAAGTTCGGGACATTCCTGTGTCCTACTTCATGTTAATCTATTCTCGTCCGTAACGTCTTTGTTATCCGTAGGTTTAGAATTTTTATTATTCATTTGAGAATTTCATTATTTGTAATTATTTAGAGAATAAAGTTTGTTTTGTGTTTAAGTGGTGTTTATGAATTTCTTGTAGTAGTATTTCAATTGATTGCTTATATCGCGTTTAAAATTGACTCGAAAGTAAATGGCTTATATATTCAAGTTGCAGTTAAAGATTTATATTCTAGAGTTAGATTTTGTTGTGAATCTACCCTATATTACTGGTTGTTGGTAAGGTCTGTTGGCGTTCGATTCGTGACCGGAACCACTGTTAAGGCTCGTTCTCACTCGAGTCTTAGGACTGTTACTTATGTGTGTTGTTAATATATTGAAATTGCTTTACTTACCTTCCTTGGCGTACAGTACCTAGTGGATGTTGGATAATTGGTGGTGAAGTGATGGAACTCCAAGTAAATCACTCAGGTTAGGGCACAATAGGTTTATTTCACTAACAGTACAGGTTCACTTATGTAAATTGTGTATTATGATTGATAATTATAATAGCCTTGCTCTGTCGAAGCGCGGAGCTTTCGTAGCAGAGTCGTGTAGGCTTAATTTATCGAAAGATCGCGTATTACGCTTCGCGGATTGTACTTCGCGGGTCGTTCCCGAAACTTTGTATATCGAGTGCACTTGGTGCTTCTAAAATGACTGATTAACCGATTGACTTGTGGACCGACTGACCGCACTTCTTATTGCACGTATTGCATTTACTGTATGTTTATGACCGAAACTTACTACCGAACTTACTACTGAGACTTACTACCGAAATTTACTACTGAACTTGCTACCGAAACTTACGCGGGGCAATTTTGTCGCCACCTTTTATAATTGCAAAAAGGGGCACAAAGTTGTATTTCTCAATTCAGGTGAACTACCTTCATTCGGATTGTCAGCGTTTTCGCAACGTGTCGACCCGAATAAACTGTTCTCTCAGAATTGCGATACGATGAATTTGAATGCTGACCAAGGAATTTAAAGAATTCGTCACAGGACGTGACAGTATAGTAATAACAGTCATAGCGATAATAATAATAGTAATAAGGATAATAATAATAGTTATAATGCGAATAATAACAGTAATAAGGATATACATAATAGTTATAGTGCTAATAATACTAGTAATAAGGATAATAATAACAGTTATAGCGATAATAATAATAGTAATAAGGGAAATAATAATAGTTATAAGGATAAAGAGAAGAGTAATAGGGATGGTAATAACAGAATAAGTATAATAATAACAGTCATAGCGATAATAATAATAGTAATAAGCATAATAATAATAGTTATAGTGCTAATAATAATAGTAATAAGGATATACATAATAGTTATAGTGCTAATAATACTAGTAATAAGGATAATAATAACAGTTACAGCGATAATAATAATAGTAATAATAGAATAAGTATACTAATAACAGTCATAGCGATAATAATAATAGTAATAAGGATAATAATAATAGTTATTGTGCGAATAATAATAGTAATAAGGATAATAATAATAGTTATTGTGCGAATAATAATAGTAATAAGGATAAACATAATAGTTATAGTGTTAATAATACTAGTAATAAGGATAATAATAATAGTTATTGTGCGAATAATAATAGTAATAAGGATAAACATAATAGTTATAGTGCTAATAATACTAGTAATAAGGATAATAATAATAGTTATAGTGCGAATAATAATAGTAATAAGGATAATAATAACAGTTACAGCGGTAATAATAATAGTAATAAGGGAAATAATAATAATTATCAGGATAAAGACAAGAGTAATAGGGATAGTAATAATAGAATAAGTATAGTAATAACAGTCATAGCGATAATAATAATAGTAATAAGGATAATAATACTAGTAATAAGGATAATAATAACAGTTATAGCGATAATAATAATAGTAATAAGGGAAATAATAATAATTATCAGGATAAAGACAAGAGTAATAGGGATAGTAATAATAGAATAAGTATAATAATAACAGTCATAGCGATAATAATAATAGTAATAAGGATAATAATAATAGGTATAGTGCGAATAATAATAGTAATAAGGATATACATAATAGTTATAGTGCTAATAATACTAGTAATAAGGATAATAATAACAGTTATAGCGATTATAATAATAGTAATAAGGGAAATAATAATAGTTATAAGGATAAAGAGAAGAGTAATAGGGATGGTAATAACAGAATAAGTATAATAATATCAGTCATAACGATAATAATAATGGTAATAAGGATAATAATAACAGTCATAGCGATAATAATAATGGTAATAAGGATAATAATAATAGTTATAGTGCGAATAATAATAGCAATAAGGATAATAATAATAGTTATTGTGCGAATAATAATAGTAATAAGGATAAACATAATAGTTATAGTGCTAATAATACTAGTAATAAGGATAATAATAACAGTTATAGCGATAATAATAATAGTAATAAGGGAAATAATAATAGTTATAAGGATAAAGAGAAGAGTAATAGGGATGGTAATAACAGAATAAGTATAATAATAACAGTCATAGCGATAATAATAATAGTAATAAGCATAATAATAATAGTTATAGTAATAATAATAATAGTAATAAGCATAATAATAATAGTTATAAGGATAGAGACAAGAGTAATAGGGATAGTAATAATAGAATAAGGATAATGATAACAGTCATAGCGATAATAATAATAGTAATAAGGATAATAATAATAGTTATAGTGCGAATAATAATAGTAATAAGGATATACATAATAGTTATAGTGCTAATAATACTAGTAATAAGGATAATAATAACAGTTATAGCGATAATAATAATAGTAATAAGGGAAATAATAATAATAATTATCAGGATAAAGACAAGAGTAATAGGGATAGTAATAATAGAATAAGTATAGTAATAACAGTCATAGCGATAATAATAATAGTAATAAGGATAATAATAATAGTTATAGTGCGAATAATAATAGTAATGTTAGAAAGTCTAATAGAAAAGTAATAATTTCGCGTATTGAATATACGGCAGACGCGTAGAGACTGGTGCGTGAACAAGGAAAAACAAAAGAGCATATCGGCAAACGCAACGCATAACTGCCAAACTGTACGTTCACGCTCACGCACACACACACATACACAGCAAACTGCGAACAAAGGATTTTATAACGGAAATTTGACTATGTCTAACACGCCCTCCTCAAATTTCGCGTTTTTCTAACTCCTAACAGTGTCTTAAACCCACACTCTGTACGTGTTTGGAATGCGCCGGCCCCGGTAGCGGTTTTGTAAACATATCCGCCGGCATACTCTCTGTCGGTACGTACTCCAAATCGAACTGCTTATTCTTAAATGCGTTACGAACGAAATGATACCGCGTAGCGATGTGTTTTGTACGCGAATGACAAACCGCATTTTCAGCTATAGCTTTTGCACCGCGATTATCTGTACTGATCGTCACACGGGACAATTCAGGCATTTTCATCTCAAGCATTAGATTTCGTAAATACACGGCTTCTCTAGAAGTCTCTGATAACGCAACATACTCGGCCTCTGTTGTCGAAATCGCAACACTTTTCTGTTTACCACGATCGCCACGTTATCGCCGCACCACTTAATACAAAAACATATCCCGTATACGATATTCTGTCTCTTACATCGGCCGCGTGATCCGCATCCGAATAACCGAGGATTCCATATGCGTTTTTCTTATAAACTAGTCCCAAGTCTTTTGTACCTTGCAAATATCGTAAAACTCGTTTCGCCGCGGACCAATGCTCCCCGCTATACTTTGTATTAAATTGCGCCAATCTATTTACAGTGAACGAGATATCCGGTCGCGTAGCCACAGCCAAATACATCAATGAACCTATTAATTGTCTATACGGCTTTTCCTTTTGATCTTCATTTGTACGCTGCGCTCCGACCGGCAGATTTGTCCCTGGTATACCGGGTGTGTTCACAGGCTTCGACTCATCCATGTTAAACCGTTTTAATAAATCTTTTATGTATCTTTCCTGACTTAGTCGAATTTCGCCCCCCTTTTGTTTAATATCTATACCAAGACAACAACTTGCGAGACCCAAATCTTTAATATTAAACGCTTCGTTCAATCCTTCACAAATTTCTCGCAATCTTCTCTCACTCTTTGACGCATACAAAATATCATCGACGTACACAACCAGAAAAGTACGTTCTTTCTCATTCGCATCAAAATAAAAACACGTATCATTCGCAGCTGATGTCAGTCCTAAGTTTTTCAGTACTTCATCGAGTCTTTTACTCCACTGACGACCAGCTTGTCGCAAACCATATAACGCTTTATTTAAACGGCACACTTTATCACCTTCACGCAAAACACGTAGCATATCATGAGCCTTTGCACCCACTTCACTATTTGCACCATCTTCACGAATTATCTCGTACAGCGACTCTTCTATGTACTCCGGTAGCTCCATGAATATTTCTTCGTCCAATTCTCCGTTCAGGTACGCGGCGACTACATCCAATTGATGAATTTTTAGATTTTCTCTCGCTGCCAGCGCCATTAGCAATCTTACAGAATCTAGACGAGCTACAGGTGCAAAAGTTTCGGCAAAATCAATTCCCTTACGTTGGGTGAATCCTCGCGCCACTACTCTTGCTTTTCTACGTTCCAGGTTTCCATCTGATTTCATTTTATTTCGTAGAACAATTTTGCATGTAATAACTTTTCTATTTTTCGGTCGCTCAACCAATGTCCACGTGTCATGTTTTATTAACACTCTAATTTCCTCAGCGATTGCTGCTAACCATTTTTCGGAATCTTCGCCGTTCATCGCACCCTTTAACGATGGACCGATCAAGTTTGCCATCTCCATCGCTTGCAATGGATCATCCGTAACGTCCAAGAACACGTCATCGTCTGTATCGGAGTCATCTTCCGTACTGGAGTTGTCCTCCCTCGGCTCATTTTCGCCGTTCTCAGGCTCCTCGCGTGATCCTCGAGTTTCGTCGGGAACAGATCTTAAATGGTACATCTTTTTCGGTCTCCCCCGATTACCTGTACGCAGTATCTTTGGTCTTCCCGCTCCTCGAACTAAACGCGACGGTGACGATGGTTCCATGGCCGGATCGTCGGCGCCATGCGATACCGGGTGAACGGGTTGTGTCATAGGTCGCTCATCGTCTTCGTTCAGGCGTTCCGGCTGATTTATCTGTAGCTCGATCAAACCTTCTTTTTCTTCATCAAGCTTCTCCGTTGTCCCGTTGGTGTCTTCGGCCTCTCTTTCTGCTTCCACCAACCCTTCTTCAAGAAATTTTACATCTCTAGTTACTACAACCTTTTTATCTTCCGGAACGTACACGCGATACCCCTTGGACTCTTCAGAATAGCCAATTAGTACGCCCTCCTTCGATCTGGGCTCAAATTTTCCTCTGCCTGGCTCCTTCTGTAGAACGTACGCTTTTGCACCATACACTTTTAAATTACTCAAGTCCGGTATACGCTTGTACCAATACTCATACGGAGTATGGCCTTCGAGACTCGCCGTCGGGCAACGATTTCGCAAATAATTCGACGCGGCAAGTGTTTCCGCCCAAAACGCACCACTCAGTCCCGTCTGTGTGAGCAGACAACGCGCCATATCTACGAGAGTCCGATTCTTTCGTTCCGCAACGCCGTTCTGCTGCGGCGTGTGAACCACGGTCAAACGTCGACGGATACCGCTTTCATTCAGAAATTCATCGAATTCGCGATTGCAATATTCACGCCCGTTATCTGTCATTAGATATTTTATTTTCTTACCGGTCTGGTTTTCAACCCGTGCCTTGTACACTTTGAACGCTCGTAACACGTCACCTTTATTTTGAAGGAAGAATACTTCGCACCACCTACTATAATCGTCGATAAAAGTAACGAAGTATCGCGCGCGCCTAAATGACTCCGTTCTTGACGGTCCCCACACATCCGAGTGCACAATATTCAACACTTCCGAACTCCGTTGAGAACCTTTTGGAAACGGCAACACTGTCATTTTTCCGCGCAAGCACACATCACACGGCTGAGACCGTTTTTCACTGCTAATACACATGCCGGTTGCTAATCCTTCTTTCGATAGCTTGAGAACGTCACGCACATTTAAATGTCCTAATCTACGATGCCACACATCTATATTTACAGCACTAATGTTTTTATTCACAAGATTTGCCCGCTCGAGTTTCTCACAGAAATAATACAGATTTCCTTCGCGCTCAGCTAAGAGTTTTATTTCTCCGTTCTTTCCGCGCACAATTGCTCTATCTTTTTCGAATAAAACTGTATGACCATAGTCTGTGATTTTCGCGACTGATAATAAATTTGTGCGTAACTTATTTACTACTAACACGTCATTGAGCGTCACTGACATCGTTTGTTTTCCGTCCGTCGTTACAATGCTCGCCGTACCCCGCGCGTCTACGCTAATTTTCGCATCACTGGCCAATAACAATTTTTCCTTTCCGACGGTCGCATTCATGCTTCGAAGGAGAGTTTCATCGTTGCACATATTGGATGTACAACCACTGTCTAAACACCAGCGTCTTTCAGCAACACTTTCGCGGACGCGTAACACTTCTTCCGACGGAACCACCTGAAACGCATTTTCTGTGCTTTCGACTTTCGATGACGATTCGCGCTTTATATTCTCACGCGAACCTTTTGAAGGACATTCCGAAGCCTTATGCCCAACACAATGACACTTGAAAACACTTAAAACGAAAAGTTTTATTTTCTTGTCCTGTGCGTTCAGTCATTTGACGGAAATTTTCTTTCTTTCGACCTCCGCGGCCCCCTTGAAATCTTTCCCGACCTTTCCTGCACCCACATTGCTTCGGATTTTTCATCGTCCTTCTGCTGAGTTCTTGAATCGTGTTCTTCAAGAACTTTTTGTCTTATGATTTCAGCGCTCGGCACAGTGTCACGCGATTCCATTGTGCATTTCAATATAGCGAAATTCGGCGGCAAACTGTTTAAAAGCATATAAGATAATAGTTCTGGATTTATAGGAATATCCAACGATTCCAACTGCGCTGTGACGTCGAAAAATTCCATCAATTGCGTGCGAAGATCTACGCTTTCGACCATCTTGAACGTTGAAATGCGTTTCAGCAAGCTTGATTTCTTCACAGGTCCCGTCGATGCAAATTCCGACTTCAACCTACTCCAAACTTGCGCCGCTGTATCCAACCCTTTTACTAATCGCAATAAACTCGGATCAATTGCGATTATCAAATCTGCCCTTGCTTTCGCGTCTTCGTCATCCCACTTTTCCTGATCGATCTTGAGCTGCTCTTCTGTTAAACCTGCTTTCATTGTCGGCCTAGGTGTTTTACCGTTGACAAATTTCCAGGTACCGTTCTTTACGGTCACAGCTTCCATTTGCACTACCCAACTATCGTAGTTATCCTTTGTAAGTGGCCTGATATTGAATGTTGACGACGCCATCTTGAAATCTCTTCAACACTTTAACAATTTTCACTTTAACTATTACTTTAACTTAACTCGCCTCTCGTCTAAAGATCTGGGCCCATAACCTGTTAGAAAGTCTAATAGAAAAGTAATAATTTCGCGTGTTGAATATACGGCAGACGCGTAGAGACTGGTGCGTGAACAAGGAAAAACAAAAGAGCATATCGGCAAACGCAACGCATAACTGCCAAACTGTACGTTCACGCTCACGCACACACACACATACACAGCAAACTGCGAACAAAGGATTTTATAACGGAAATTTGACTATGTCTAACAAGTAATAAGGATAAACATAATAGTTATAGTGCTAATAATACTAGTAATAAGGATAATAATAACAGTTATAGCGATAATAATAATAGTAATAAGGGAAATAATAATAGTTATAAGGATAAAGAGAAGAGTAATAGGGATGGTAATAACAGAATAAGTATAATAATAACAGTCATAACGATAATAATAATGGTAATAAGGATAATAATAATAGTTATAGTGCGAATAATAATAGTAATAAGGATATACATAATAGTTATAGTGCTAATAATACTAGTAATAAGGATAATAATAACAGTTATAGCCTTAATAATAATAGTAATAAGGGAAATAATAATAGTTATAAGGATAAAGAGAAGAGTAATAGGGATGGTAATAACAGAATAAGTATAATAATAACAGTCATAGCGATAATAATAATAGTAATAAGCATAATAATAATAGTTATAGTGCTAATAATAATAGTAATAAGGATATACATAATAGTAATAGTGCTAATAATACTAGTAATAAGGATAATAATAACAGTTATAGCGATAATAATAATAGTAATAAGGGAAATAATAATAGTTATAAGGATAAAGAGAAGAGTAATAGGGATGGTAATAACAGAATAAGTATAATAATAACAGTCATAGCGATAATAATAATAGTAATAAGCATAATAATAATAGTTATAGTGCTAATAATACTAGTAATAAGGATAATAATAACAGTTATAGCGATAATAATAATAGTAATAAGGGAAATAATAATAGTTATAAGGATAAAGAGAACAGTAATACGGATGGTAATAACAGAATAAGTATAATAATAACAGTCATAGCGATAATAATAATGGTAATAAGGATAATAATAATAGTTATAGTGCGAATAATAATAGTAATAAGGATATACATAATAGTTATAGTGCTAATAATACTAGTAATAAGGATAATAATAACAGTTATAGCGATAATAATAATAGTAATAAGGGAAATAATAATAATAATTATCAGGATAAAGACAAGAGTAATAGGGATAGTAATAATAGAATAAGGATAATAATAACAGTCATAGCCATGATAATAATAGTTATAGCGATAATAATAATAGTAATAAGGATAATAATAATAGTTATAGTGCGAATAATAATACTAATAAGGAAAAACATAATAGTTATAGTGCTAATAATACTAGTAATAAGGATAATAATAACAGTTATAGCGATAATAATAATAATAATAAGGGAAATAATAATAATTATCAGGATAAAGACAAGAGTAATAGGGATAGTAATAATAGAATAAGTATAATAATAACAGTCATAGGGATAATAATAATAGTAATAAGGATAATAATAATAGTTATAGTGCTAGTAATAATAGTAATAAGGATAATAATAATAGTTATAGCGATAATAATAATAGTAATAAGGATAATAATAATAGTTATTGTACGAATAATAATAGTAATAAGGATAAACATAATAGTTATAGTGCTAATAATACTAGTAATAAGGATAATAATAATAGTTATAGTGCGAATAATAATAGTAATAAGGATAATAATAATAGTTATTGTGCGAATAATAATAGTAATAAGGATAAACATAATAGTTATAGTGTTAATAATACTAGTAATAAGGATAATAATAACAGTTATAGCGATAATAATAATAGTAATAAGAGAAATAACAATAGTTATAAGGATAAAGAGAAGAGTAATAGGGATGGTAATAACAGAATAAGTATAATAATAACAGTCATAGCGATAATAATAATAGTAATAAGGATAATAATAATAGTTATAGTGCGAATAATAATAGTAATAAGGATATACATAATAGTTATAGTGCTAATAATACTAGTAATAAGGATAATAATAACAGTTATAGCGATAATAATAATAGTAATAAGGGAAATAATAATAATAATTATCAGGATGAAGACAAGAGTAATAGGGATAGTAATAATAGAATAAGTATAGTAATAACAGTCATAGCGATAATAATAATAGTAATAAGGATAATAATAATAGTTATAGTGCGAATAATAATAGTAATAAGGATAACAATAACAGTTATAGCGATAATAATAATAGTAATAAGGGAAATAATAATAATTATCAGGATAAAGACAAGAGTAATAGGGATAGTAATAATAGAATAAGTATAGTAATAACCGTCATAGCGATAATAATAATAGTAATAAGGATAATAATAATAGTTATAGTGCTAGTAATAATAGTAATAAGGATAATAATAATAGTTATAAGGATAAAGACAAGAGTAATAGAGATAGTAATAATAGAATAAGGATAATAATAACAGTCATAGCCATAATAATAATAGTTATAGCGATAATAATAATAGTAATAAGGACAATAATAATAGTTATAGTGCGAATAATAATACTAATAAGGATAAACATAATAGTTATGGTGCTAATAATACTAGTAATAAGGATAATAATAACAGTTATAGCGATAATAATAATAGTAATAAGGGAAATAATAATAATTATCAGGATAAAGACAAGAGTAATAGGGATAGTAATAATAGAATAAGTATAATAATAACAGTCATAGCGATAATAATAATAGTAGTAAGGATAATAATAATAGTTATAGTGCTAGTAATAATAGTAATAAGGATAATAATAATAGTTATAAGGATAAAGACAAGAGTAATAGGGATAGTAATAATAGAATATGGATAATAATAACAGTCATAGCGATAATAATAATAGTTATAAGGATAAAGACAAGAGTAATAGGGATAGTAATAATAGAATAAGGATAATAATAACAGTCATAGCCATAATAATAATAGTTATAGCGATAATAGTAATAGTAATAAGGACAATAATCATAGTTATTGTGCGAATAATAATAGTAATAAGGATAAACATAATAGTTATAGTGCTAATTATACTAGTAATAAGGATAATAATAACAGTTATAGCGATAATAATAATAGTAATAAGGGAAATAATAATAATTATCAGGATAAAGACAAGAGTAATAGGGATAGTAATAATAGAATAAGTATAATAATAACAGTCATTGCGATAATAATAATAGTAATAAGGATAATAATAATAGCTATAATGCTAATAATAATAGTAATAAGGATAATAATAACAGTTATAGCAATAATAATAATAGTAATAAGGATAATAATAACAGTTATAGCGATAATAATAATAGTCATGAGGATAATAATAATAGTTATAAGGATAAAGACAAGAGTAATAGGGATAGTAATAATAGAATAAGGATAATAATAACAGTCACAGCGATAATAATAATAATAGTAGTAAGGATAATAATAATAGTTATCGCGATAGTAATAATAGTAATAAGGATAATAATAATAGTTATAGTGCGAATAATAATAGTAGTAAGGATAAACATAATAGTTATAGTGCTAATAATACTAGTAATAAGGATAATAATAACAGTTACAGCGATAATAATAATAGTAATAAGGGAAATAATAATAGTTATAAGGATAAAGAGAATAGTAATAGGGATGGTAATAACAGAATAAGTATAATAATAACAGTCATAGCGATAATAATAATAGTAATAAGCATAATAATAATAGTTATAATGCTAATAATAATAGTAATAAGGATATACATAATAGTTATAGTGCTAATAATACTAGTAATAAGGATATTAATAACAGTTATATCGATAATAATAATAGTAATAAGGGAAATAATAATAATTATCAGGATAAAGACAAGAGTAATAGGGATAGTAATAATAGAATAAGTATAGTAATAACAGTCATAGCGATAATAATAATAGTAATAAGGATAATAATAACAGTTATAGCGATAATAATAATAGTAATTAGGATAATAATAATAGTTATAGTGCGAATAATAATAGTAATAAGGGAAATAATAATAGTTATAAGCATAAAGAGAAGAGTAATAGGGATAGTAATAATAGAATAAGGATAATAATAACAGTCATAGCCATAATAATAATAGTTATAGCGATAATAATAATAGTAATAAGGGAAATAATAATAATTATCAGGATAAAGACAAGAGTAATAGGGATAGTAATAATAGAATAAGTATAATAATAACAGTCATAGCGATAATAATAATAGTTACAGTGCTAGTCATAATAGTAATAAGGATAATAATAATAGTTATAGCGATAATAATAATAGTAATAAGGGAAATAATAATAGTTATAAGGATAAAGACAAGAGTAATAGGGATAGTAATAATAGAATAAGGACAATAATAACAGTCATAGCGATAATAATAATAGTTACAGCGATAATAATAATAGTAATAAGGATAATAATAATAGTTATAAGGATAAAGACAAGAGAAATAGGGATAGTAATAACAGAATAAGTATAATAATAACAGTCATAGCGATAATAATAATAGTAATAAGGATAATAATAATAGTTATAGTGCGAATAATAATAGTAATAAGGATAATAATAATAATTATCAGGATAAAGACAAGAGTAATAGGGATAGTAATAATAGAATAAGGATAATAATAACAGTCATAGCCATAATAATAATAGTTATAGCGATAATAATAATAGTAATAAGGACAATAATCATAGTTATAGTGCGAATAATAATACTAATAAGGATAAACATAATAGTTATATTGCTAATAATACTAGTAATAAGGATAATAATAATAGTTATTGTGCGAATAATAATAGTAATAAGGATAAACATAATAGTTATAGTGCTAATAATACTAGTAGTAAGGATAATAATAACAGTTATAGCGATCATAATAATAGTAATAAGGGAAATAATAATAGTTATAAGGATAAAGAGAATAGTAATAGGGATGGTAATAACAGAATAAGTATAATAATAACAGTCATAGCGATAATAATAATAGTAATAAGCATAATAATAATAGTTATAATGCTAATAATAATAGTAATAAGGATATACATAATAGTTATAGTGTTAATAATACTAGTAATAAGGATATTAATAACAGTTATATCGATAATAATAATAGTAATAAGGGAAATAATAATAATTATCAGGTTAAAGACAAGAGTAATAGGGATAGTAATAATAGAATAAGTATAATAATAACAGTCATAGCGATAATAATAATAGTAATAAGGATAATAATAATAGTTATAGTGCTAGTAATAATAGTAATAAGGATAATAATATTAGTTATAGCGATAATAATAATAGTAATAAGGGAAATAATAATAGTTATAAGGATAAAGAGAAGAGTAATAGGGATGGTAATAACAGAATAAGTATAATAATAATAGTTATAGTGCGAATAATAATAGTAATAAGGATAATAATAACAGTTATAGCGATAATAATAATAGTAATAAGGGTAATAATAATAATTATCAGGATAAAGACAAGAGTAATAGGGATAGTAATAATAGAATAAGTATAGTAATAACAGTCATAGCGATAGTAATAATAGAATAAGGATAATAATAACAGTCATAGCGATAATAATAATAGTTATAGCGATAATAATAATACTAATAAGGATAATAATAATAGTTATAAGGATAAAGACAAGAGTAATAGGGATAGTAATAATAGAATAAGGATAATAATAACAGTCATAGTGATAATAATAATAGTTATAGCGATAATAATAATAGTAATAAGGGAAATAATAATAGTTATAAGGATAAAGACAAGAGTAATAGGGATAGTAAAAATAGAATAAGTATAATAATAACAGTCATAGCGATAATAATAATAGTTACAGTGCTAGTCATAATAGTAATAAGGATAATAATAATAGTTATAGCGATAATAATAATAGTAATAAGGGAAATAATAAGAGTTATAAGGATAAAGACAAGAGTAATAGGGATAGTAATAATAGAATAAGGATAATAATAACAGTCATAGCGATACTAATAATAGTTATAGCGATAATAATAATAGTAATAAGGATAATAATAATAGTTATGAGGATAAAGACAAGAGTAATAGGGATAGTAATAACAGAATAAGTATAATAATAACAGTCATAGCGATAATAATAATAGTAATAAGGATAATAATAATAGTTATAGTGCGAATAATAATAGTAATAAGGATAATAATAATAATTATCAGGATAAAGACAAGAGTAATAGGGATAATAATAATAGAATAAGGATAATAATAACAGTCATAGCCATAATAATAATAGTTATGGCGATAATAATAATAGTAATAAGGACAATAATCATAGTTATAGTGCAATAATAATACTAATAAGGATAAACATAATAGTTATATTGCTAATAATACTAGTAATAAGGATAATAATAATAGTTATTGTGCGAATAATAATAGTAATAAGGATAAACATAATAGTTATAGTGCTAATAATACTAGTAATAAGGATAATAATAACAGTTATAGCGATCATAATAATAGTAATAAGGGAAATAATAATAGTTATAAGGATAAAGAGAAGAGTAATA
>CAMAOC010000542.1:0-26042 GCA_945859555.1 Megachile ligniseca | reverse complement strand
ATAGTAACAAGAATAATAATAACAGTTATAGCGATAATAATAATAATAATAAGGATAATAATAATAGTTATAAGGATAAATACAAGAGGAATAGGGATAATAGTAATAGTAATAACAATAATAATAACAGTTATAGCGATAATAATAATAATAATAAGCATAATAATAATAGTTATAAGGAGAAAGACAAGAGGAATAGGGATAATAATAATAGTAACAAGAATAATAGTAACAGTTATAGCGTTAATAATAGTAATAATAAGGATAATAATAATAGTTATAAGGATAAATACAAGAGGAATGGGGATAATAGTAATAGTAATAAGAATAATAATAACAGTTATAGCGATAATAATAATAGTTATAAGGAGAAAGACAAGAGGAATAGGGATAATAATAATAGTAATAAGAATAAAGACAAGAGTAATAGGGATAGTAACAATAGAATAACCATAATAATAACAGTTATAGCGATAATAATAATAGTATTAAGGATAATAATAACAGTTATAGCGATAATAATAATAATAATAAGGATAATAATAATAGTTATATGGATAAAGACAAGAGTAATACGGATAGTAACAATAGTAATAAGAATAATAATAACAGTTATAGCGATAATAATAATAGTAACAAGAATAATAATAACAGTTATAGCGATAATAATAATAATAATAAGGATAATAATAATAGTTATAAGGATAAATACAAGAGGAATAGGGATAATAATAATAGTAACAAGAATAATAGTAACAGTTATAGCGATAATAATAATAATAATAAGGATAATAATAATAGTTATAAGGATAAATACAAGAGGAATAGGGATAATAGTAATAGTAATAAGAATAAGGATAATAATAATAGTTATAAGGAGAAAGACAAGAGGAATAGGGATAATAATAATAGTAACAAGAATAATAGTAACAGTTATAGCGATAATAATAATAATAATAAGGATAATAATAATAGTTATAGCGATAATAATAATAATAATAAGGATAATAATAATAGTTATAAGGATAAAGACAAGGCCAATAGGGATAATAATAATAGTAATAAGAATAATAATAACAGTTATTAGCGATAATAATAATAGTTATAAGGATAAAGACAAGAGTAATAGGGATAGTAACAATAGAATAACCATAATAATAACAGTTATAGCGATAATAATAATAGTATTAAGGATAATAATAACAGTTATAGCGATAATAATAATAAAAATAAGGATAATAATAATAGTTATAAGGAGAAAGACAAGAGGAATAGGGATAATAGTAACAGTAATAAGAATAATAATAACAGTTATAGCGGTAAAAATAATAGTATTAAGGATAAAGGCAAGAGTAATACGGACAGTAATAATAGTAACAAGAATAATAATAACAGTTATAGCGATAATAATAATAATAATAAGGATAATAATAATAGTTATAAGGAGAAAGACAAGAGGAATAGGGATAATAATAATAGTAACAATAATAATAACAACAGTTATAGCGATAATAATAATAGTAACAAGAATAATAATAACAGTTATAGCGATAATAATAATAATAATAAGGATAATAATAATAGTTATAAGGAGAAAGACAAGGGGAATAGGGACAATAATAATAGTAACAAGAATAATAGTAACAGTTATAGCGATAATAATAATAATAATGAGGATAATAATAATATTTATAAGGAGAAAGACAAGAGGAATAGGGATAATAATAATAGTAACAAGAATAATAGTAACAGTTATAGCGATAATAATAATAATAATAAGGATAATAATAATAGTTATAGCGATAATAATAATAATAATAATAAGGATAATAATAATAGTTATAAGGATAAAGACAAGACCAATAGGGATAATAATAATAGTAATAAGAATAATAATAACAGTTATTAGCGATAATAATAATAGTTATAAGGATAAAGACAAGAGTAATAGGGATAGTAACAATAGAATAACCATAATAATAACAGTTATAGCGATAATAATAATAGTATTAAGGATAATAATAACAGTTATAGCGATAATAATAATAGTAATAAGGATAATAGTAATAGTTATAAGGATAAAGACAAGGGCAATAGCGATAATAATAATAGTAATAGCAATAATAATAACAGTTGTAACGATAACAATAATAGTAAAAAGGATTAATACTAATAGTTATATGGATAAAGACAAGAGTAATACGGATAGTAACAATAGTAATAAGAATAATAATAACAGTTATAGCGATAATAATAATAGTTATAAGGAGAAAGACAAGAGGAATAGGGATAATAATAATAGTAATAAGAATAATAATAACAGTTATTAGCGATAATAATAATAGTTATAAGGATAAAGACAAGAGTAATAGGGATAGTAACAATAGAATAACCATAATAATAACAGTTATAGCAATAATAATAATAGTATTAAGGATAATAATAACAGTTATAGCGATAATAATAATAATAATAAGGATAATAATAATAGTTATATGGATAAAGACAAGAGTAATACGGATAGTAACAATAGTAATAAGAATAATAATAACAGTTATAGCGATAATAATAATAGTAACAAGAATAATAATAACAGTTATAGCGATAATAATAATAATAATAAGGATAATAATAATAGTTATAAGGATAAATACAAGAGGAATAGGGATAATAATAATAGTAACAAGAATAATAGTAACAGTTATAGCGATAATAATAATAGTATTAAGGATAATAATAACAGTTATAGCGATAATAATAATAGTAATAAGGATAATAGTAATAGTTATAAGGATAAAGACAAGGGCAATAGCGATAATAATAATAGTAATAGCAATAATAATAACAGTTGTAACGATAACAATAATAGTAAAAAGGATTAATAATAATAGTTATATGGATAAAGACAAGAGTAATAAGGATAGTAACAATAGTAATAAGAATAATAATAACAGTTATAGCGATAATAATAATAGTTATAAGGAGAAAGACAAGAGGAATAGGGATAATAATAATAGTAATAAGAATAATAATAACAGTTATTAGCGATAATAATAATAGTTATAAGGATAAAGACAAGAGTAATAGGGATAGTAACAATAGAATAACCATAATAATAACAGTTATAGCAATAATAATAATAGTATTAAGGATAATAATAACAGTTATAGCGATAATAATAATAATAATAAGGATAATAATAATAGTTATATGGATAAAGACAAGAGTAATACGGATAGTAACAATAGTAATAAGAATAATAATAACAGTTATAGCGATAATAATAATAGTAACAAGAATAATAATAACAGTTATAGCGATAATAATAATAATAATAAGGATAATAATAATAGTTATAAGGATAAATACAAGAGGAATAGGGATAATAATAATAGTAACAAGAATAATAGTAACAGTTATAGCGATAATAATAATAATAATAAGGATAATAATAATAGTTATAGCGATAATAATAATAATAATAAGGATAATAATAATAGTTATAAGGATAAAGACAAGGCCAATAGGGATAATAATAATAGTAATAAGAATAATAATAACAGTTATTAGCGATAATAATAATAGTTATAAGGATAACGACAAGAGTAATAGGGATAGTAACAATAGAATAACCATAATAATAACAGTTATAGCGATAATAATAATAGTATTAAGGATAATAATAACAGTTATAGCGATAATAATAATAGTTATAAGGAGAACGACAAGAGGAATAGGGATAATAATAATAGTAACACGAATAATAACAACAGTTATAGCGATAATAATAATAGTAATAAGGATAATAATAATAGTTATAAGGATAACGACAAGGCCAATAGGGATAATAATAATAGTAATAACAATAATAATAACAGTTGTAGCGATAATAATAATAGTAAAAAGGATTAATAATAATAGTTATATGGATAAAGACGAGAGTAATACGGATAGTAACAATAGTAATAAGAATAATAAT
Organism: Megachile ligniseca; assembly: GCA_945859555.1. Taxonomy (NCBI): domain Eukaryota; kingdom Metazoa; phylum Arthropoda; class Insecta; order Hymenoptera; family Megachilidae; genus Megachile; species Megachile ligniseca. Next base: position 22,063 of record CAMAOC010000542.1, on the reverse strand, counting down.
AACAGTTATAGCGATAATAATAATAGTAACAAGAATAATAATAACAGTTATAGCGATAATAATAATAATAAGGATAATAATAATAGTTATAAGGATAAAGACAAGGCCAATAGGGATAATAATAATAGTAATAGGAATAATAATAACAGTTATTAGCGATAATAATAATAGTTATAAGGATAAAGACAAGAGTAATAGGGATAGTAACAATAGAATAACCATAATAATAACAGTTATAGCGATAATAATAATAGTATTAAGGATAATAATAACAGTTATAGCGATAATAATAATAATAATAAGGATAATAATAATAGTTATAAGGATAAAGACAAGGCCAATAGGGATAATAATAATAGTAATCAGAATAATAATAACAGATATTAGCGATAATAATAATAGTTATAAGGATAAAGACAAGAGTAATAGGGATAGTAACAATAGAATAACCATAATAATAACAGTTATAGCGATAATAATAATAGTTATAAGGATAAAGACAAGGGCAATAGCGATAATAATAATAGTAATAACAATAATAATAACAGTTGTAGCGATAATAATAATAGTAAAAAGCATTAATAATAATAGTTATATGGATAAAGACAAGAGTAATGCGGATAGTAACAATAGTAATAAGAATAATAATAACAGTTATAGCGATAATAATAATAGTTATAAGGATAAATACAAGAGGAATAGGGATAATAGTAATAGTAATAACAATAATAATAACAGTTATAGCGATAATAATAATAATAATAAGCATAATAATAATAGTTATAAGGAGAAAGACAAGAGGAATAGGGATAATAATAATAGTAACAAGAATAATAGTAACAGTTATAGCGTTAATAATAGTAATAATAAGGATAATAATAATAGTTATAAGGATAAATACAAGAGGAATGGGGATAATAGTAATAGTCATAAGAATAATAATAACAGTTATAGCGATAATAATAATAGTTATAAGGAGAAAGACAAGAGGAATAGGGATAATAATAATAGTAATAAGAATAAAGACAAGAGTAATAGGGATAGTAACAATAGAATAACCATAATAATAACAGTTATAGCGATAATAATAATAGTATTAAGGATAATAATAACAGTTATAGCGATAATAATAATAATAATAAGGATAATAATAATAGTTATATGGATAAAGACAAGAGTAATACGGATAGTAACAATAGTAATAAGAATAATAATAACAGTTATAGCGATAATAATAATAGTAACAAGAATAATAATAACAGTTATAGCGATAATAATAATAATAATAAGGATAATAATAATAGTTATAAGGATAAATACAAGAGGAATAGGGATAATAATAATAGTAACAAGAATAATAGTAACAGTTATAGCGATAATAATAATAATAATAAGGATTATAATAATAGTTATAAGGATAAATACAAGAGGAATAGGGATAATAGTAATAGTAATAAGAATAAGGATAATAATAATAGTTATAAGGAGAAAGACAAGAGGAATAGGGATAATAATAATAGTAACAAGAATAATAGTAACAGTTATAGCGATAATAATAATAATAATAAGGATAATAATAATAGTTATAGCGATAATAATAATAATAATAAGGATAATAATAATAGTTATAAGGATAAAGACAAGGCCAATAGGGATAATAATAATAGTAATAAGAATAATAATAACAGTTATTAGCGATAATAATAATAGTTATAAGGATAACGACAAGAGTAATAGGGATAGTAACAATAGAATAACCATAATAATAACAGTTATAGCGATAATAATAATAGTATTAAGGATAATAATAACAGTTATAGCGATAATAATAATAGTTATAAGGAGAAAGACAAGAGGAATAGGGATAATAATAATAGTAATAACAATAATAATAACAGTTGTAGCGATAATAATAATAGTAAAAAGGATTAATAATAATAGTTATATGGATAAAGACAAGAGTAATACGGATAGTAACAATAGTAATAAGAATAATAATAACATTTATAGCGATAATAATAATAGTAACAAGAATAATAATAACAGTTATAGCGATAATAATAATAATAATAATGAATAATAATAATAGTTATACGGAGAAAGACAAGAGGAATAGGGATAATAATAATAGTAACAAGAATAATAGTAACAGTTATAGCGATAATAATAATAATAATAAGGATAATAATAATAGTTATAAGATAAAGACAAGGCCAATAGGGATAATACTAATAGTAATAAGAATAATAATAACAGTTATTAGCGATAATAATAATAGTTATAAGGATAAAGACAAGGGCAATAGCGATAATAATAATAGTAATAACAATAATAATAACAGTTGTAGCGATAATAATAATAGTAAAAAGGATTAATAATAATAGTTATATGGATAAAGACAAGAGTAATACGGATAGTAACAATAGTAATAAGAATAATAATAACAGTTATAGCGATAATAATAATAGTTATAAGGAGAAAGACAAGAGGAATAGGGATAATAATAATAGTAACAGGAATAATAACAACAGTTATAGCGATAATAATAATAATAATAAGGATAATAATAATAGTTATAAGATAAAGACAAGGCCAATAGGGATAATAATAATAGTAATAAGAATAATAATAACAGTTATTAGCGATAATAATAATAGTTATAAGGATAAAGACAAGAGTAATAGGGATAGTAACAATAGAATAACCATAATAATAACAGTTATAGCGATAATAATAATAGTATTAAGGATAATAATAACAGTTATAGCGATAATAATAACAGTTATAAGGATAAAGACAAGGGCAATAGCGATAATAATAATAGTAATAACAATAATAATAACAGTTGTAGCGATAATAATAATAGTAAAAAGGATTAATACGGATAGTAACAATAGTAATAAGAATAATAATAACAGTTATAGCGATAATAATAATAGTTATAAGGATAAATACAAGAGGAATAGGGATAATAGTAATAGTAATAACAATAATAATAACAGTTATAGCGATAATAATAATAATAATAAGCATAATAATAATAGTTATAAGGAGAAAGACAAGAGGAATAGGGATAATAATAATAGTAACAAGAATAATAGTAACAGTTATAGCGTTAATAATAGTAATAATAAGGATAATAATAATAGTTATAAGAATAAATACAAGAGGAATGGGGATAATAGTAATAGTAATAAGAATAATAATAACAGTTATAGCGATAATAATAATAGTTATAAGGAGAAAGACAAGAGGAATAGGGATAATAATAATAGTAATAAGAATAAAGTCAAGAGTAATAGGGATAGTAACAATAGAATAACCATAATAATAACAGTTATAGCGATAATAATAATAGTATTAAGGATAATAATAACAGTTATAGCGATAATAATAATAATAATAAGGATAATAATAATAGTTATATGGATAAAGACAAGAGTAATACGGATAGTAACAATAGTAATAAGAATAATAATAACAGTTATAGCGATAATAATAATAGTAACAAGAATAATAATAACAGTTATAGCGATAATAATAATAATAAGGATAATAATAATAGTTATAAGGATAAAGACAAGGCCAATAGGGATAATAATAATAGTAATAGGAATAATAATAACAGTTATTAGCGATAATAATAATAGTTATAAGGATAAAGACAAGAGTAATAGGGATAGTAACAATAGAATAACCATAATAATAACAGTTATAGCGATAATAATAATAGTATTAAGGATAATAATAACAGTTATAGCGATAATAGTAATAATAATAAGGATAATAATAATAGTTATATGGATAAAGACAAGAGTAATACGGATAGTAACAATAGTAATAAGAATAATAATAACAGTTATAGCGATAATAATAATAGTAACAAGAATAATAATAACAGTTATAGCGATAATAATAATAATAATAAGGATAATAATAATAGTTATAAGGATAAATACAAGAGGAATAGGGATAATAATAATAGTAACAAGAATAATAGTAACAGTTATAGCGATAATAATAATAATAATAAGGATAATAATAATAGTTATAAGGATAAATACAAGAGGAATAGGGATAATAGTAATAGTAATAAGAATAAGGATAATAATAATAGTTATAAGGAGAAAGACAAGAGGAATAGGGATAATAATAATAGTAACAAGAATAATAGTAACAGTTATAGCGATAATAATAATAATAATAAGGATAATAATAATAGTTATAGCGATAATAATAATAATAATAAGGATAATAATAATAGTTATAAGGATAAAGACAAGGCCAATAGGGATAATAATAATAGTAATAAGAATAATAATAACAGTTATTAGCGATAATAATAATAGTTATAAGGATAACGACAAGAGTAATAGGGATAGTAACAATAGAATAACCATAATAATAACAGTTATAGCGATAATAATAATAGTTATAAGGAGAAAGACAAGAGGAATAGGGATAATAATAATAGTAACAAGAATAATAATAATAATAATAAGGATAATAATAATAGTTATAAGGAGAAAGACAGGAGGAATAGGGATAATAATAATAGTAACAAGAATAATAGTAACAGTTATAGCGATAATAATAGTAATAATAAGGATAATAATAATAGTTATATGGATAAAGACAAGGCCAATAGGGATAATAATAATAGTAATAAGAATAATAATAACAGTTATTAGCGATAATAATAATAGTTATAAGGATAAAGACAAGAGTAATAGGGATAGTAACAATAGAATAACCATAATAATAACAGTTATAGCGATAATAATAATAGTATTAAGGATAATAATAACAGTTATAGCGATAATAATAATAGTTATAAGGATAAAGACAAGGGCAATAGCGATAATAATAATAGTAATAACAATAATAATAACAGTTGTAGCGATAATAATAATAGTAAAAAGCATTAATAATAATAGTTATATGGATAAAGACAAGAGTAATGCGGATAGTAACAATAGTAATAAGAATAATAATAACAGTTATAGCGATAATAATAATAGTAATAAGAATAATAATAACAGTTATAGCGATAATAATAATAATAATAAGGATAATAATAATAGTTATAAGGATAAATACAAGAGGAATAGGGATAATAGTAATAGTAATAACAATAATAATAACAGTTATAGCGATAATAATAATAATAATAAGCATAATAATAATAGTTATAAGGAGAAAGACAAGAGGAATAGGGATAATAATAATAGTAACAAGAATAATAGTAACAGTTATAGCGTTAATAATAGTAATAATAAGGATAATAATAATAGTTATAAGGATAAATACAAGAGGAATGGGGATAATAGTAATAGTAATAAGAATAATAATAACAGTTATAGCGATAATAATAATAGTTATAAGGAGAAAGACAAGAGGAATAGGGATAATAATAATAGTAATAAGAATAAAGACAAGAGTAATAGGGATAGTAACAATAGAATAACCATAATAATAACAGTTATAGCGATAATAATAATAGTATTAAGGATAATAATAACAGTTATAGCGATAATAATAATAGTAATAAGAATAATAATAACAGTTATAGCGATAATAATAATAATAATAAGGATAATAATAATAGTTATAAGGAGAAAGACAAAAGGAATAGGGATAATAGTAATAGTAATAAGAATAATAATAACAGTTATAGCGATAATAATAATAGTTATAAGGAGAAAGACAAGAGGAATAGGGATAATAATAATAGTAACAAGAATAATAATAACAGTTATAGCGATAATAATAATAGTATTAAGGATAATAAAAACAGTTATAGCGATAATAATAATAATAATAGTTATAAGGATAAATACAAGAGGAATAGGGATAATAGTAATAGTAATAAGAATAATAATAACAGTTATAGCGATAATAATAATAGTTATAAGGAGAAAGACAAGAGGAGTAGGGATAATAATAATAGTAACAATAATAATAACAACAGTTATAGCGATAATAATAATAATAATATGGATAATAATAATAGTTATAAGGAGAAAGACAAGAGGAATAGGGATAATAATAATAGTAACAAGAATAATAGTAACAGTTATAGCGATAATAATAATAATAATAATAAGGATAATAATAATAGTTATAAGGATAAAGACAAGGGCAATAGCGATAATAATAATAGTAATAACAATAATAATAACAGTCGAAGCGATAATAATAATAGTAAAAAGGATTAATAATAATAGTTATATGGATAAAGACAAGAGTAATACGGATAGTAACAATAGTAATAAGAATAATAATAACAGTTATAGCGATAATAATAATAGTAACAAGAATAATAATAACAGTTATAGCGATAATAATAATAATAATAAGGATAATAATAATAGTTATAAGGATAAAGACAAGAGTAATACGGATAGCAACAATAGTAATAAGAATAATAATAACAGTTATAGCGATAATAATAATAGTAACAAGAATAATAATAACAGTTATAGCGATAATAATAATAATAATAATAAGGATAATAATAATAGTTATAAGGATAACGACAAGAGGAATACGGTTAATAGTAATAGTAATAAGAATAATAATAACAGTTATAGCGATAATAATAATAATAATAAGGATAATAATAATAGTTATAAGGAGAAAGACAAGAGGAATAGGGATAATAATAATAGTAACAAGAACAATAATAACAGTTATAGCGATAATAATAATAGTATTAAGGATAAAGGCAAGAGTAATACGGACAGTAATAATAGTAACAAGAATAATAATAACAGTTATAGCGATAATAATAATAGTGTTAAGGATAATAATAACAGTTATACGAATAATAATAATAGTAATAACAATAATAATAACAGTTATAGCGATAATAATAATAGTATTAAGGATAATAATAACAGTTATCGCGATAATAATAACAGTTATAAGGAGAAAGACAAGAGGAATAGGGATAATAATAATAGTAACAAGAATAATAATAACAGTTATAGCGATAATAATAATAGTATTAAGGATAATAATAACAGTTATAGCGATAATAATAATAATAATAACAGTTATAGCGATAATAATAATAGTTATAAGGAGAAAGACAAGAGGAGTAGGGATAATAATAATAGTAACAATAATAATAACAACAGTTATAGCGATAATAATAATAATAATAAGGATAATAATAATAGTTATAAGGAGAAAGACAAAAGGAATAGGGATAATAATAATAGTAACGAGGATAATAATAACAGTTATAGCGGTAATAATAATAGTATTTCGGATAAAGGCAAGAGTAATACGGACAGTAATAATAGTAACAAGAATAATAATAACAGTTATAACGATAATAATAATAGTAATAAGGATAATAATAATAGTTATAAGGATATAGACAAGAGGAATAGGGATAATAGTAATAGTAATAAGAATAATAATAACAGTTATAGCGATAATAATAATAATAATAAGGATAATAATAATAGTTATAAGGAGAAAGACAAGAGGAATAGGGATAATAATAATAGTAACAAGAACAATAATAACAGTTATAGCGATAATAATAATAGTATTAAGGATAAAGGCAAGAGTAATACGGACAGTAATAATAGTAACAAGAATAATAATAACAGTTATAGCGATAATAATAATAGTGTTAAGGATAATAATAATAGTTATAAGGATAAAGACAAGAGTAATAGGGATAGTAACAATAGAATAACCATAATAATAACAGTTATAGCGATAATAATAATAGTATTAAGGATAATAATAACAGTTATAGCGATAATAATAATAGTAATAAGGATAATAGTAATAGTTATAAGGATAAAGACAAGGGCAATAGCGATAATAATAATAGTAATAGCAATAATAATAACAGTTGTAACGATAACAATAATAGTAAAAAGGATTAATAATAATAGTTATATGGATAAAGACAAGAGTAATACGGATAGTAACAATAGTAATAAGAATAATAATAACAGTTATAGCGATAATAATAATAGTTATAAGGAGAAAGACAAGAGGAATAGGGATAATAATAATAGTAATAAGAATAATAATAACAGTTATTAGCGATAATAATAATAGTTATAAGGATAAAGACAAGAGTAATAGGGATAGTAACAATAGAATAACCATAATAATAACAGTTATAGCAATAATAATAATAGTATTAAGGATAATAATAACAGTTATAGCGATAATAATAATAATAATAAGGATAATAATAATAGTTATAAGGATAAAGACAAGGCCAATAGGGATAATAATAATAGTAATAAGAATAATAATAACAGTTATTAGCGATAATAATAATAGTTATAAGGATAACGACAAGAGTAATAGGGATAGTAACAATAGAATAACCATAATAATAACAGTTATAGCGATAATAATAATAGTATTAAGGATAATAATAACAGTTATAGCGATAATAATAATAGTTATAAGGAGAACGACAAGAGGAATAGGGATAATAATAATAGTAACACGAATAATAACAACAGTTATAGCGATAATAATAATAGTAATAAGGATAATAATAATAGTTATAAGGATAAAGACAAGGCCAATAGGGATAATAATAATAGTAATAACAATAATAATAACAGTTGTAGCGATAATAATAATAGTAAAAAGGATTAATAATAATAGTTATATGGATAAAGACGAGAGTAATACGGATAGTAACAATAGTAATAAGAATAATAATAACAGTTATAGCGATAATAATAATAGTAACAAGAATAATAATAACAGTTATAGCGATAATAATAATAATAAGGATAATAATAATAGTTATAAGGATAAAGACAAGGCCAATAGGGATAATAATAATAGTAATAGGAATAATAATAACAGTTATTAGCGATAATAATAATAGTTATAAGGATAAAGACAAGAGTAATAGGGATAGTAACAATAGAATAACCATAATAATAACAGTTATAGCGATAATAATAATAGTATTAAGGATAATAATAACAGTTATAGCGATAATAATAATAATAATAAGGATAATAATAATAGTTATAAGGATAAAGACAAGGCCAATAGGGATAATAATAATAGTAATAAGAATAATAATAACAGTTATTAGCGATAATAATAATAGTTATAAGGATAAAGACAAGAGTAATAGGGATAGTAACAATAGAATAACCATAATAATAACAGTTATAGCGATAATAATAATAGTTATAAGGATAAAGACAAGGGCAATAGCGATAATAATAATAGTAATAACAATAATAATAACAGTTGTAGCGATAATAATAATAGTAAAAAGCATTAATAATAATAGTTATATGGATAAAGACAAGAGTAATGCGGATAGTAACAATAGTAATAAGAATAATAATAACAGTTATAGCGATAATAATAATAGTTATAAGGATAAATACAAGAGGAATAGGGATAATAGTAATAGTAATAACAATAATAATAACAGTTATAGCGATAATAATAATAATAATAAGCATAATAATAATAGTTATAAGGAGAAAGACAAGAGGAATAGGGATAATAATAATAGTAACAAGAATAATAGTAACAGTTATAGCGTTAATAATAGTAATAATAAGGATAATAATAATAGTTATAAGGATAAATACAAGAGGAATGGGGATAATAGTAATAGTAATAAGAATAATAATAACAGTTATAGCGATAATAATAATAGTTATAAGGAGAAAGACAAGAGGAATAGGGATAATAATAATAGTAATAAGAATAAAGTCAAGAGTAATAGGGATAGTAACAATAGAATAACCATAATAATAACAGTTATAGCGATAATAATAATAGTATTAAGGATAATAATAACAGTTATAGCGATAATAATAATAATAATAAGGATAATAATAATAGTTATATGGATAAAGACAAGAGTAATACGGATAGTAACAATAGTAATAAGAATAATAATAACAGTTATAGCGATAATAATAATAGTAACAAGAATAATAATAACAGTTATAGCGATAATAATAATAATAAGGATAATAATAATAGTTATAAGGATAAAGACAAGGCCAATAGGGATAATAATAATAGTAATAGGAATAATAATAACAGTTATTAGCGATAATAATAATAGTTATAAGGATAAAGACAAGAGTAATAGGGATAGTAACAATAGAATAACCATAATAATAACAGTTATAGCGATAATAATAATAGTATTAAGGATAATAATAACAGTTATAGCGATAATTATAATAATAATAAGGATAATAATAATAGTTATATGGATAAAGACAAGAGTAATACGGATAGTAACAATAGTAATAAGAATAATAATAACAGTTATAGCGATAATAATAATAGTAACAAGAATAATAATAACAGTTATAGCGATAATAATAATAATAATAAGGATAATAATAATAGTTATAAGGATAAATACAAGAGGAATAGGGATAATAATAATAGTAACAAGAATAATAGTAACAGTTATAGCGATAATAATAATAATAATAAGGATAATAATAATAGTTATAAGGATAAAGACAAGGCCAATAGGGATAATAATAATAGTAATAAGAATAATAATAACAGTTATTAGCGATAATAATAATAGTTATAAGGATAAAGACAAGAGTAATAGGGATAGTAACAATAGAATAACCATAATAATAACAGTTATAGCGATAATAATAATAGTTATAAGGATAAAGACAAGGGCAATAGCGATAATAATAATAGTAATAACAATAATAATAACAGTTGTAGCGATAATAATAATAGTAAAAAGCATTAATAATAATAGTTATATGGATAAAGACAAGAGTAATGCGGATAGTAACAATAGTAATAAGAATAATAATAACAGTTATAGCGATAATAATAATAGTTATAAGGATAAATACAAGAGGAATAGGGATAATAGTAATAGTAATAACAATAATAATAACAGTTATAGCGATAATAATAATAATAATAAGCATAATAATAATAGTTATAAGGAGAAAGACAAGAGGAATAGGGATAATAATAATAGTAACAAGAATAATAGTAACAGTTATAGCGTTAATAATAGTAATAATAAGGATAATAATAATAGTTATAAGGATAAATACAAGAGGAATGGGGATAATAGTAATAGTAATAAGAATAATAATAACAGTTATAGCGATAATAATAATAGTTATAAGGAGAAAGACAAGAGGAATAGGGATAATAATAATAGTAATAAGAATAAAGTCAAGAGTAATAGGGATAGTAACAATAGAATAACCATAATAATAACAGTTATAGCGATAATAATAATAGTATTAAGGATAATAATAACAGTTATAGCGATAATAATAATAATAATAAGGATAATAATAATAGTTATATGGATAAAGACAAGAGTAATACGGATAGTAACAATAGTAATAAGAATAATAATAACAGTTATAGCGATAATAATAATAGTAACAAGAATAATAATAACAGTTATAGCGGTAATAATAATAGTTATAAGGATAAAGACAAGAGTAATAGGGATAGTAACAATAGAATAACCATAATAATAACAGTTATAGCGATAATAATAATAGTATTAAGGATAATAATAACAGTTATAGCGATAATAATAATAATAATAAGGATAATAATAATAGTTATATGGATAAAGACAAGAGTAATACGGATAGTAACAATAGTAATAAGAATAATAATAACAGTTATAGCGATAATAATAATAGTAACAAGAATAATAATAACAGTTATAGCGATAATAATAATAATAATAAGGATAATAATAATAGTTATAAGGATAAATACAAGAGGAATAGGGATAATAATAATAGTAACAAGAATAATAGTAACAGTTATAGCGATAATAATAATAATAATAAGGATAATAATAATAGTTATAAGGATAAATACAAGAGGAATAGGGATAATAGTAATAGTAATAAGAATAAGGATAATAATAATAGTTATAAGGAGAAAGACAAGAGGAATAGGGATAATAATAATAGTAACAAGAATAATAGTAACAGTTATAGCGATAATAATAATAATAATAAGGATAATAATAATAGTTATAGCGATAATAATAATAATAATAAGGATAATAATAATAGTTATAAGGATAAAGACAAGGCCAATAGGGATAATAATAATAGTAATAAGAATAATAATAACAGTTATTAGCGATAATAATAATAGTTATAAGGATAACGACAAGAGTAATAGGGATAGTAACAATAGAATAACCATAATAATAACAGTTATAGCGATAATAATAATAGTATTAAGGATAATAATAACAGTTATAGCGATAATAATAATAGTTATAAGGATAAAGACAAGGGCAATAGCGATAATAATAATAGTAATAACAATAATAATAACAGTTGTAGCGATAATAATAATAGTAAAAAGCATTAATAATAATAGTTATATGGATAAAGACAAGAGTAATGCGGATAGTAACAATAGTAATAAGAATAATAATAACAGTTATAGCGATAATAATAATAGTAACAAGAATAATAATAACAGTTATAGCGATAATAATAATAATAATAAGGATAATAATAATAGTTATAAGGATAAATACAAGAGGAATAGGGATAATAGTAATAGTAATAACAATAATAATAACAGTTATAGCGATAATAATAATAATAATAAGCATAATAATAATAGTTATAAGGAGAAAGACAAGAGGAATAGGGATAATAATAATAGTAACAAGAATAATAGTAACAGTTATAGCGTTAATAATAGTAATAATAAGGATAATAATAATAGTTATAAGGAGAAAGACAAGAGGAATAGGGATAATAATAATAGTAATAAGAATAATAATAACAGTTATTAGCGATAATAATAATAGTTATAAGGATAAAGACAAGAGTAATAGGGATAGTAACAATAGAATAACCATAATAATAACAGTTATAGCAATAATAATAATAGTATTAAGGATAATAATAACAGTTATAGCGATAATAATAATAATAATAAGGATAATAATAATAGTTATATGGATAAAGACAAGAGTAATACGGATAGTAACAATAGTAATAAGAATAATAATAACAGTTATAGCGATAATAATAATAGTAACAAGAATAATAATAACAGTTATAGCGATAATAATAATAATAATAAGGATAATAATAATAGTTATAAGGATAAAGACAAGGCCAATAGGGATAATAATAATAGTAATAAGAATAATAATAACAGTTATTAGCGATAATAATAATAGTTATAAGGATAACGACAAGATTAATAGGGATAGTAACAATAGAATAACCATAATAATAACAGTTATAGCGATAATAATAATAGTATTAAGGATAATAATAACAGTTATAGCGATAATAATAATAATAATAAGGATAATAATAATAGTTATAAGGATAAATACAAGAGGAATAGGGATAATAGTAATAGTAATAACAATAATAATAACAGTTATAGCGATAATAATAATAATAATAAGCATAATAATAATAGTTATAAGGAGAAAGACAAGAGGAATAGGGATAATAATAATAGTAACAAGAATAATAGTAACAGTTATAGCGTTAATAATAGTAATAATAAGGATAATAATAATAGTTATAAGGAGAAAGACAAGAGGAATAGGGATAATAATAATAGTAATAAGAATAAAGACAAGAGTAATAGGGATAGTAACAATAGAATAACCATAATAATAACAGTTATAGCGATAATAATAATAGTATTAAGGATAATAATAACAGTTATAGCGATAATAATAATAATAATAAGGATAATAATAATAGTTATATGGATAAAGACAAGAGTAATACGGATAGTAACAATAGTAATAAGAATAATAATAACAGTTATAGCGATAATAATAATAGTAACAAGAATAATAATAACAGTTATAGCGATAATAATAATAATAATAAGGATAATAATAATAGTTATAAGGATAAATACAAGAGGAATAGGGATAATAATAATAGTAACAAGAATAATAGTAACAGTTATAGCGATAATAATAATAATAATAAGGATAATAATAATAGTTATAAGGATAAATACAAGAGGAATAGGGATAATAGTAATAGTAATAAGAATAAGGATAATAATAATAGTTATAAGGAGAAAGACAAGAGGAATAGGGATAATAATAATAGTAACAAGAATAATAGTAACAGTTATAGCGATAATAATAATAATAATAAGGATAATAATAATAGTTATAGCGATAATAATAATAATAATAAGGATAATAATAATAGTTATAAGGATAAAGACAAGGCCAATAGGGATAATAATAATAGTAATAAGAATAATAATAACAGTTATTAGCGATAATAATAATAGTTATAAGGATAACGACAAGAGTAATAGGGATAGTAACAATAGAATAACCATAATAATAACAGTTATAGCGATAATAATAATAGTTATAAGGAGAAAGACAAGAGGAATAGGGATAATAATAATAGTAACAAGAATAATAATAATAATAATAAGGATAATAATAATAGTTATAAGGAGAAAGACAAGAGGAATAGGGATAATAATAATAGTAACAAGAATAATAGTAACAGTTATAGCGATAATAATAGTAATAATAAGGATAATAATAATAGTTATATGGATAAAGACAAGGCCAATAGGGATAATAATAATAGTAATAAGAATAATAATAACAGTTATTAGCGATAATAATAATAGTTATAAGGATAAAGACAAGAGTAATAGGGATAGTAACAATAGAATAACCATAATAATAACAGTTATAGCGATAATAATAATAGTATTAAGGATAATAATAACAGTTATAGCGATAATAATAATAGTTATAAGGATAAAGACAAGGGCAATAGCGATAATAATAATAGTAATAACAATAATAATAACAGTTGTAGCGATAATAATAATAGTAAAAAGCATTAATAATAATAGTTATATGGATAAAGACAAGAGTAATGCGGATAGTAACAATAGTAATAAGAATAATAATAACAGTTATAGCGATAATAATAATAGTAACAAGAATAATAATAACAGTTATAGCGATAATAATAATAATAATAAGGATAATAATAATAGTTATAAGGATAAATACAAGAGGAATAGGGATAATAGTAATAGTAATAACAATAATAATAACAGTTATAGCGATAATAATAATAATAATAAGCATAATAATAATAGTTATAAGGAGAAAGACAAGAGGAATAGGGATAATAATAATAGTAACAAGAATAATAGTAACAGTTATAGCGTTAATAATAGTAATAATAAGGATAATAATAATAGTTATAAGGATAAATACAAGAGGAATGGGGATAATAGTAATAGTAATAAGAATAATAATAACAGTTATAGCGATAATAATAATAGTTATAAGGAGAAAGACAAGAGGAATAGGGATAATAATAATAGTAATAAGAATAAAGACAAGAGTAATAGGGATAGTAACAATAGAATAACCATAATAATAACAGTTATAGCGATAATAATAATAGTATTAAGGATAATAATAACAGTTATAGCGATAATAATAATAATAATAAGGATAATAATAATAGTTATATGGATAAAGACAAGAGTAATACGGATAGTAACAATAGTAATAAGAATAATAATAACAGTTATAGCGATAATAATAATAGTAACAAGAATAATAATAACAGTTATAGTAATAATAATAATAATAATAAGGATAATAATAATAGTTATAAGGATAAATACAAGAGGAATAGGGATAATAATAATAGTAACAAGAATAATAGTAACAGTTATAGCGATAATAATAATAATAATAAGGATAATAATAATAGTTATAAGGATAAATACAAGAGGAATAGGGATAATAGTAATAGTAATAAGAATAAGGATAATAATAATAGTTATAAGGAGAAAGACAAGAGGAATAGGGATAATAATAATAGTAACAAGAATAATAGTAACAGTTATAGCGATAATAATAATAATAATAAGGATAATAATAATAGTTATAGCGATAATAATAATAATAATAAGGATAATAATAATAGTTATAAGGATAAAGACAAGGCCAATAGGGATAATAATAATAGTAATAAGAATAATAATAACAGTTATTAGCGATAATAATAATAGTTATAAGGATAACGACAAGAGTAATAGGGATAGTAACAATAGAATAACCATAATAATAACAGTTATAGCGATAATAATAATAGTTATAAGGAGAAAGACAAGAGGAATAGGGATAATAATAATAGTAACAAGAATAATAATAATAATAATAAGGATAATAATAATAGTTATAAGGAGAAAGACAAGAGGAATAGGGATAATAATAATAGAAACAAGAATAATAGTAACAGTTATAGCGATAATAATAGTAATAATAAGGATAATAATAATAGTTATAAGGATAAATACAAGAGGAATGGGGATAATAGTAATAGTAATAAGAATAATAATAACAGTTATAGCGATAATAATAATAGTTATAAGGAGAAAGACAAGGGCAATAGCGATAATAATAATAGTAATAGCAATAATAATAACAGTTGTAGCGATAATAATAATAGTAAAAAGGATTAATAATAATAGTTATATGGATAAAGACAAGAGTAATACGGATAGTAACAATAGTAATAAGAATAATAATAACAGTTATAGCGATAATAATAATAGTTATAAGGAGAAAGACAAGAGGAATAGGGATAATAATAATAGTAATAAGAATAATAATAACAGTTATTAGCGATAATAATAATAGTTATAAGGATAAAGACAAGAGTAATAGGGATAGTAACAATAGAATAACCATAATAATAACAGTTATAGCAATAATAATAATAGTATTAAGGATAATAATAACAGTTATAGCGATAATAATAATAATAATAAGGATAATAATAATAGTTATATGGATAAAGACAAGAGTAATACGGATAGTAACAATAGTAATAAGAATAATAATAACAGTTATAGCGATAATAATAATAGTAACAAGAATAATAATAACAGTTATAGCGATAATAATAATAATAATAAGGATAATAATAATAGTTATAAGGATAAATACAAGAGGAATAGGGATAATAATAATAGTAACAGTTATAGCGATAATAATAATAATAATAAGGATAATAATAATAGTTATAGCGATAATAATAATAATAATAAGGATAATAATAATAGTTTATAAGGATAAATACAAGAGGAATAGGGATAATAATAATAGTAACAAGAATAATAGTAACAGTTATAGCGATAATAATAATAATAATAAGGATAATAATAATAGTTATAAGGATAAATACAAGAGGAATAGGGATAATAGTAATAGTAATAAGAATAAGGATAATAATAATAGTTATAAGGAGAAAGACAAGAGGAATAGGGATAATAATAATAGTAACAAGAATAATAGTAACAGTTATAGCGATAATAATAATAATAATAAGGATAATAATAATAGTTATAGCGATAATAATAATAATAATAAGGATAATAATAATAGTTATAAGGATAAAGACAAGGCCAATAGGGATAATAATAATAGTAATAACAATAATAATAACAGTTGTAGCGATAATAATAATAGTTATAAGGATAACGACAAGAGTAATAGGGATAGTAACAATAGAATAACCATAATAATAACAGTTATAGCGATAATAATAATAGTTATAAGGAGAAAGACAAGAGGAATAGGGATAATAATAATAGTAACACGAATAATAACAACAGTTATAGCGATAATAATAATAATAATAATAAGGATAATAATAATAGTTATATGGATAAAGACAAGGCCAATAGGGATAATAATAATAGTAATAACAATAATAATAACAGTTGTAGCGATAATAATAATAGTAAAAAGGATTAATAATAATAGTTATATGGATAAAGACGAGAGTAATACGGATAGTAACAATAGTAATAAGAATAATAATAACAGTTATAGCGATAATAATAATAGTAACAAGAATAATAATAACAGTTATAGCGATAATAATAATAATAATAAGGATAATAATAATAGTTATAAGGATAAAGACAAGGCCAATAGGGATAATAATAATAGTAATAGGAATAATAATAACAGTTATTAGCGATAATAATAATAGTTATAAGGATAAAGACAAGAGTAATAGGGATAGTAACAATAGAATGACCATAATAATAACAGTTATAGCGATAATAATAATAGTATTAAGGATAATAATAACAGTTATTGCGATAATAATAATAATAATAAGGATAATAATAATAGTTATAAGGATAAAGACAAGGCCAATAGGGATAATAATAATAGTAATAAGAATAATAATAACAGTTATTAGCGATAATAATAATAGTTATAAGGATAAAGACAAGAGTAATAGGGATAGTAACAATAGAATAACCATAATAATAACAGTTATAGCGATAATAATAATAGTATTAAGGATAATAATAACAGTTATAGCGATAATAATAATAGTTATAAGGATAAAGACAAGGGCAATAGCGATAATAATAATAGTAATAACAATAATAATAACAGTTGTAGCGATAATAATAATAGTAAAAAGCATTAATAATAATAGTTATATGGATAAAGACAATAGTAATGCGGATAGTAACAATAGTAATAAGAATAATAATAACAGTTATAGCGATAATAATAATAGTAACAAGAATAATAATAACAGTTATAGCGATAATAATAATAATAATAAGGATAATAATAATAGTTATAAGGATAAATACAAGAGGAATAGGGATAATAGTAATAGTAATAACAATAATAAATAACAGTTATAGCGATAATAATAATAATAATAAGCATAATAATAATAGTTATAAGGAGAAAGACAAGAGGAATAGGGATAATAATAATAGTAACAAGAATAATAGTAACAGTTATAGCGTTAATAATAGTAATAATAAGGATAATAATAATAGTTATAAGGATAAATACAAGAGGAATGGGGATAATAGTAATAGTAATAAGAATAATAATAACAGTTATAGCGATAATAATAATAGTTATAAGGAGAAAGACAGAGGAATAGGGATAATAATAATAGTAATAAGAATAAAGACAAGAGTAATAGGGATAGTAACAATAGAATAACCATAATAATAACAGTTATAGCGATAATAATAATAGTAATTAAGGATAATAATAACAGTTATAGCGATAATAATAATAATAATAAGGATAATAATAATAGTTATATGGATAAAGACAAGAGTAATACGGATAGTAACAATAGTAATAAGAATAATAATAACAGTTATAGCGATAATAATAATAGTAACAAGAATAATAATAACAGTTATAGCGATAATAATAATAATAATAAGGATAATAATAATAGTTATAAGGATAAATACAAGAGGAATAGGGATAATAATAATAGTAACAAGAATAATAGTAACAGTTTATAGCGATAATAATAATAATAATAAGGATAATAATAATAGTTATAAGGATAAATACAAGAGGAATAGGGATAATAGTAATAGTAATAAGAATAAGGATAATAATAATAGTTATAAGGAGAAAGACAAGAGGAATAGGGATAATAATAATAGTAACAAGAATAATAGTAACAGTTATAGCGATAATAATAATAATAATAAGGATAATAATAATAGTTATAGCGATAATAATAATAATAATAAGGATAATAATAATAGTTATAAGGATAAAGACAAGGCCAATAGGGATAATAATAATAGTAATAAGAATAATAATAACAGTTATTAGCGATAATAATAATAGTTATAAGGATAACGACAAGAGTAATAGGGATAGTAACAATAGAATAACCATAATAATAACAGTTATAGCGATAATAATAATAGTTATAAGGAGAAAGACAAGAGGAATAGGGATAATAATAATAGTAACAAGAATAATAATAATAATAATAAGGATAATAATAATAGTTATAAGGAGAAAGACAAGAGGAATAGGGATAATAATAATAGAAACAAGAATAATAGTAACAGTTATAGCGATAATAATAGTAATAATAAGGATAATAATAATAGTTATAAGGATAAATACAAGAGGAATGGGGATAATAGTAATAGTAATAAGAATAATAATAACAGTTATAGCGATAATAATAATAGTTATAAGGAGAAAGACAAGGGCAATAGCGATAATAATAATAGTAAATAGCAATAATAATAACAGTTGTAGCGATAATAATAATAGTAAAAAGGATTAATAATAATAGTTATATGGATAAAGACAAGAGTAATACGGATAGTAACAATAGTAATAAGAATAATAATAACAGTTATAGCGATAATAATAGTAGTTATAAGGAGAAAGACAAGAGGAATAGGGATAATAATAATAGTAATAAGAATAATAATAACAGTTATAGCGATAATAATAATAGTAACAAGAATAATAATAACAGTTATAGCGATAATAATAATAATAATAAGGATAATAATAATAGTTATAAGGATAAGACAAGGCCAATAGGGATAATAATAATAGTAATAGTAATAATAATAACAGTTATTAGCGATAATAATAATAGTTATAAGGATAAAGACAAGAGTAATAGGGATAGTAACAATAGAATAACCATAATAATAACAGTTATAGCGATAATAATAATAGTATTAAGGATAATAATAACATTTATAGCGATAATAATAATAATAATAAGGATAATAATAATAGTTATAAGGATAAAGACAAGGCCAATAGGGATAATAATAATAGTAATAAGAATAATAATAACAGTTATAGCGATAATAATAATAGTTATAAGGATAAAGACAAGGGCAATAGCGATAATAATAATAGTAATAACAATAATAATAACAGTTGTAGCGATAATAATAATAGTAAAAAGCATTAATAATAATAGTTATATGGATAAAGACAAGAGTAATGCGGATAGTAACAATAGTAATAAGAATAATAATAACAGTTATAGCGATAATAATAATAGTAACAAGAATAATAATAACAGTTATAGCGATAATAATAATAATAATAAGGATAATAATAATAGTTATAAGGATAAATACAAGGGGAATAGGGATAATAGTAATAGTAATAACAATAATAATAACAGTTATAGCGATAATAATAATAATAATAAGCATAATAATAATAGTTATAAGGAGGAAAGACAAGAGGAATAGGGATAATAATAATAGTAACAAGAATAATAGTAACAGTTATAGCGTTAATAATAGTAATAATAAGGATAATAATAATAGTTATAAGGATAAATACAAGAGGAATGGGGATAATAGTAATAGTAATAAGAATAATAATAACAGTTATAGCGATAATAATAATAGTAACAAGAATAATAATAACAGTTATAGCGATAATAATAATAATAATAAGGATAATAATAATAGTTATAAGGATAAAGACAAGGCCAATAGGGATAATAATAATAGTAATAGGAATAATAATAACAGTTATTAGCGATAATAATAATAGTTATAAGGATAAAGACAAGAGTAATAGGGATAGTAACAATAGAATAACCATAATAATAACAGTTATAGCGATAATAATAATAGTATTAAGGATAATAATAACATTTATAGCGATAATAATAATAATAATAAGGATAATAATAATAGTTATAAGGATAAAGACAAGGCCAATAGGGATAATAATAATAGTAATAAGAATAATAATAACAGTTATAGCGATAATAATAATAGTTATAAGGATAAAGACAAGGGCAATAGCGATAATAATAATAGTAATAACAATAATAATAACAGTTGTAGCGATAATAATAATAGTAAAAAGCATTAATAATAATAGTTATATGGATAAAGACAAGAGTAATGCGGATAGTAACAATAGTAATAAGAATAATAATAACAGTTATAGCGATAATAATAATAGTAACAAGAATAATAATAACAGTTATAGCGATAATAATAATAATAATAAGGATAATAATAATAGTTATAAGGATAAATACAAGGGGAATAGGGATAATAGTAATAGTAATAACAATAATAATAACAGTTATAGCGATAATAATAATAATAATAAGCATAATAATAATAGTTATAAGGAGAAAGACAAGAGGAATAGGGATAATAATAATAGTAACAAGAATAA
>CAMAOC010000541.1:0-26775 GCA_945859555.1 Megachile ligniseca | reverse complement strand
TTCTTGTTACTATTATTATTATCCCTATTCCTCTTGTCTTTCTCCCTATAACTATTATTACTATCGCTATAACTGTTATTATTATTCTTGTTACTATTATTATTATCCCTATTCCCTTGGTATTTCTCCTTATAAATATTATTATTCTCCTTATTATTATTATTATTATCGCTATAACTGTTGTTATTATTCTTGTTACTATTATTATTATCCCTATTCCTCTTGTCTTTCTCCTTATAACTATTATTACTATCGCTATAACTGTTATTATTATTCTTGTTAGTATTATTATTATCCCTATTCCCTTGGTATTTCTCCTTATAAATATTATTATTATCCTTATAATTATTATTATTATCGCTATAACTGTTATTATTATTCTTGTTACTATTATTATTATCGATATAACTGTTATTATTATTCTTATTACTATTGTTACTATCCGTATTACTCTTGTCTTTATCCGTATAACTATTATTATTAATCCTTTTTACTATTATTATTATCGCTACAACTGTTATTATTATTGTTATTACTATTATTATTATCGCTATTGCCCTTGTCTTTATCCTTATAACTATTACTATTATCCTTATTACTATTATTATTATCGCTATTACTGTTATTATTACCCTTAATACTATTATTATTATCGCTATAACTATTATTATTATTCTTGTTACTATTATTATTATCCGTATTCCTTTTGTCTTCCTCCTTATAACTATTATTATTATCCTTATTATTATTATTATTATCGCTATAACTGTTGTTATTATTATTGTTACTGTTATTATTATCCCTATTCCTCTTGTCTTTCTCCTTATAACTATTATTATTATCGCTATAACTGTTATTATTATTCTTGTTACTATTACTATTATCCCTATTCCTCTTGTATTTATCCTTATAACTATTATTATTATCCTTATTATTATTATTATTATCGCTATAACTGTTATTATTATTCTTATTACTATTACTATTATCCCTATTCCTCTTGTCTTTATCCTTATAACTATTATTATTATCCTTATTACTATTATTATTATCGCTATAACTGTTATAATTATTCTTGTTACTATTATTACTGTCCGTATTACTCTTGCCTTTATCCTTAATACTATTATTATTATCGCTATAACTGTTATTATTATTCTTGTTACTATTATTATTATCCCTATTCCTCTTGTCTTTCTCCTTATAACTATTATTATTATCGCTATAACTGTTATTATTATTCTTATTACTATTATTATTATCGCTATAACTGTTATTATTATTCTTGTTACTATTGTTACTATCCGTATTACTCTTGTCTTTATCCTTAATACTATTATTATTATCGCTATAACTGTTATTATTATTCTTGTTACTATTATATTATACCTATATCTCTTGTCTTTCTCCTTATAACTATTATTATTATTATCGCTATAACTGTTGTTATTATTCTTGTTACTATTTTTATTAGCCCTATTCCTCTTGTCTTTCTCCTTATAACTATTATTATTATCGCTATAACTGTTATTATTATCCTTATTCTATTGTTACTATCCGTATTACTCTTGTCTTTATCCTTAATACTATTATTATTATCGCTATAACTGTTATTATTATTCTTGTTACTATTATATTATACCTATTCCTCTTGTCTTTCTCCTTATAACTATTATTATTATCGCTATAACTGTTATTATTATTCTTGTTACTATTACTATTATCCCTATTCCTCTTGTATTTATCCTTATAACTATTATTATTATCCTTATTACTATTATTATTATCGCTATAACTGTTATTATTATTCTTGTCACTATTATTATTATCCCTATTCCTCTTGTCTTTCTCCTTATAACTATTATTATTATCCTTATTATTATTATTATTATCGCTATAACTGTTGTTATTATTCTTGTTACTATTATTATTATCCCTATTCCTCTTGTCTTTCTCCTTATAACTATTATTACTATCCTTACTATTATTATTATTATCGCTATAACTGTTGTTATTATTCTTATAACTATTATTATTATCGCTATAACTGTTACTATTATTCTTGTTACTATTGTTACTATCCGTATTACTCTTGTCTTTATCCTTAATACTATTATTATTATCGCTATAACTGTTATTATTATTCTTGTTACTATTATATTATACCTATTCCTCTTGTCTTTCTCCTTATAACTATTATTATTATCGCTATAACTGTTATTATTATTCTTATTACTATTCTTATTATCCCTATTCCCCTTGTCTTTATCCTTATAACTATTATTATTATCCTTATTACTATTATTATTATCGCTATAACTGTTATTATTATTCTTGTTACTATTATTATTATCCCTATTCCTCTTGTCTTTCTCCTTATAACTATTATTATTATCCTTATTATTATTATTATTATCGCTATAACTGTTGTTATTATTCTTGTTACTATTATTATTATCCCTATTCCTTTTGTCTTTCTCCTTATAACTATTATTATTATCCTTATTATTATTATTATTATCGCTATAACTGTTATTATTATTCTTATTACTATTACTATTATCCCCATTCCTCTTGTCTTTCTCCTTATAACTATTATTACTATCCTTACTATTATTATTATTATCGCTATAACTGTTGTTATTATTCTTATAACTATTATTATTATCGCTATAACTGTTACTATTATTCTTGTTACTATTGTTACTATCCGTATTACTCTTGTCTTTATCCTTAATACTATTATTATTATCGCTATAACTGTTATTATTATTCTTGTTACTATTATATTATACCTATTCCTCTTGTCTTTCTCCTTATAACTATTATTATTATCGCTATAACTGTTATTATTATTCTTATTACTATTCTTATTATCCCTATTCCCCTTGTCTTTATCCTTATAACTATTATTATTATCCTTATTACTATTATTATTATCGCTATAACTGTTATTATTATTCTTGTTACTATTATTATTATCCCTATTCCTCTTGTCTTTCTCCTTATAACTATTATTATTATCCTTATTATTATTATTATTATCGCTATAACTGTTGTTATTATTCTTGTTACTATTATTATTATCCCTATTCCTTTTGTCTTTCTCCTTATAACTATTATTATTATCCTTATTATTATTATTATTATCGCTATAACTGTTATTATTATTCTTATTACTATTACTATTATCCCCATTCCTCTTGTCTTTCTCCTTATAACTATTATTATTATCCTTATTATTATTATTATTATCGCTATAACTGTTATTATTATTCTTGTTGCTATTATTATTATCCGTATTCCTTTTGTCTTTCTCCTTATAACTATTATTATTATCCTTATTATTATTATTATTATCGCTATAACTGTTGTTATTATTATTGTTACTGTTATTATTATCCCTATTCCTCTTGTCTTTCTCCTTATAACTATTATTATTATCGCTATAACTGTTATTATTATTCTTGTTACTATTACTATTATCCCTATTCCTCTTGTATTTATCGTTATAACTATTATTATTATCCTTATTATTATTATTATTATCGCTATAACTGTTATTATTATTCTTATTGCTATTACTATTATCCCTATTCCTCTTGTCTTTATCCTTATAACTATTATTATTATCCTTATTACTATTATTATTATCGCTATAACTGTTATTATTATTCTTGTTACTATTATTACTGTCCGTATTACTCTTGCCTTTATCCTTAATACTATTATTATTATCGCTATAACTGTTATTATTATTCTTGTTACTATTATTATTATCCGTATTCCTCTTGTCTTTCTCCTTATAACTATTATTATTATCGCTATAACTGTTATTATTATTCTTATTACTATTATTATTATCGCTATAACTGTTATTATTATTCTTGTTACTATTGTTACTATCCGTATTACTCTTGTCTTTATCCTTAATACTATTATTATTATCGCTATAACTGTTATTATTATTCTTGTTACTATTATATTATACCTATTCCTCTTGTCTTTCTCCTTATAACTATTATTATTATCGCTATAACTGTTATTATTATTCTTGTTACTATTACTATTATCCCTATTCCTCTTGTATTTATCCTTATAACTATTATTATTATCCTTATTACTATTATTATTATCGCTATAACTGTTATTATTATTCTTGTAACTATTATTATTATCCCTATTCCTCTTGTCTTTCTCCTTATAACTATTATTATTATCCTTATTATTATTATTATTATCGCTATAACTGTTGTTATTATTCTTGTTACTATTATTATTATCCCTATTCCTCTTGTCTTTCTCCTTATAACTATTATTACTATCCTTACTATTATTATTATTATCGCTATAACTGTTGTTATTATTCTTATAACTATTATTATTATCGCTATAACTGTTACTATTATTCTTGTTACTATTGTTACTATCCGTATTACTCTTGTCTTTATCCTTAATACTATTATTATTATCGCTATAACTGTTATTATTATTCTGGTTACTATTATTATTATCCCTATTCCTCTTGTCTTTCTCCTTATAACTATTATTATTATCCTTATTATTATTATTATTATCGCTATAACTGTTGTTATTATTCTTGTTACTATTATTATTATCCCTATTCCTTTTGTCTTTCTCCTTATAACTATTATTATTATCCTTATTATTATTATTATTATCGCTATAACTGTTATTATTATTCTTATTACTAT
Organism: Megachile ligniseca; assembly: GCA_945859555.1. Lineage (NCBI taxonomy): Eukaryota > Metazoa > Arthropoda > Insecta > Hymenoptera > Megachilidae > Megachile > Megachile ligniseca. The sequence continues at coordinate 22,060 of CAMAOC010000541.1, read as the reverse complement.
TACTATTATCTCCATTCCTCTTGTCTTTCTCCTTATAACTATTATGTTTATCCTTATTATTATTATTATTATCGGTATAACTGTTATTATTATTCTTGTTACTATTATTATTATCCCTATTCCTCTTGTCTTTCTCCTTATAACTATTATTATTATCCTTATTATTATTATTATTATCGCTATAACTGTTGTTATTATTCTTGTTACTATTATTATTATCGCTATAACTGTTATTATTATCCTTATTCTATTGTTACTATCCGTATTACTCTTGTCTTTATCCATATAACTATTATTACTAATCCTTATTACTATTATTATTCTCGCTATAACTGTTATTATTATTGTTATTACTATTATTATTATCGTTATAACTGTTATTATTATCCTTATTCTATTGTTACTATCCGTATTACTCTTGTCTTTATCCTTATAACTATTATTATTATCGCTAATAACTGTTATTATTATTCTTATTAATATTATTATTATCCCTATTGCCCTTGTCTTTATCCTTATAACTATTATTATTATCCTTATTACTATTATTATTATCGCTATAACTGTTATTATTATGGTTATTCTATTGTTACTATCCCTATTACTCTTGTCTTTATCCTTATAACTATTATTATTATCCTTATTACTATTATTATTATCGCTATAACTGTTATTATTATTCTTGTTACTATTATTATTATCGCTATAACTGTTATTATTATTCTTGTTACTATTATTACTGTCCGAATTACTCTTGCCTTTATCCTTAATACTATTATTATTATCGCTATAACTGTTATTATTATTCTTGTTACTATTATTATTATCCCTATTCCTCTTGTCTTTCTCCTTATAACTATTATTATTATCGCTATAACTGTTATTATTATTCTTATTACTATTATTATTATCGCTATAACTGTTATTATTATTCTTGTTACTATTGTTACTATCCGTATTACTCTTGTCTTTATCCTTAATACTATTATTATTATCGCTATAACTGTTATTATTATTCTTGTTACTATTATATTATACCTATTCCTCTTGTCTTTCTCCTTATAACTATTATTATTATCGCTATAACTGTTATTATTATGCTTATTCTATTGTTACTATCCCTATTACTCTTGTATTTATCCTTATAACTATTATTATTATCCTTATTACTATTATCAGTATCGCTATAACTGTTATTATTATCCTTAATACTATTATTATTATCGCTATAACTGTTATTATTATACTTGTTACTATTATTACTGTCCGTATTACTCTTGCCTTTACCATTAATACTATTATTATTATCGCTATAACTGTTATTATTATTCTTGTTACTATTATTACTGTCCGTATTACTCTTGCCTTTATCCTTAATACTATTATTATTATCGCTATAACTGTTATTATTATTCTTGTTACTATTACTATTATCCCTATTCCTCTTGTCTTTCTCCTTATAACTATTATTATTATCGCTATAACTGTTATTATTATTCTTATTACTATTATTATTATCGCTATAACTGTTATTATTATTCTTGTTACTATTGTTACTATCCGTATTACTCTTGTCTTTATCCTTAATACTATTATTATTATCGCTATAACTGTTATTATTATTCTTGTTACTATTATATTATACCTATTTCTCTTGTCTTTCTCCTTATAACTATTATTATTATTATCGCTATAACTGTTGTTATTATTCTTGTTACTATTTTTATTAGCCCTATTCCTCTTGTCTTTCTCCTTATAACTATTATTATTATCGCTATAACTGTTATTATTATCCTTATTCTTTTGTTACTATCCGTATTACTCTTGTCTTTATCCTTAATACTATTATTATTATCGCTATAACTGTTATTATTATTCTTGTTACTATTATATTATACCTATTCCTCTTGTCTTTCTCCTTATAACTATTATTATTATCGCTATAACTGTTATTATTATGCTTATTCTATTGTTACTATCCCTATTACTCTTGTATTTATCCTTATAACTATTATTATTATCGCTAATAACTGTTATTATTATTCTTAATACTATTCTTATTATCCCTATTGCCCTTGTCTTTATCCTTATAACTATTATTATTATCCTTATTACTATTATCAGTATCGCTATAACTGTTATTATTATCCTTAATACTATTATTATTATCGCTATAACTGTTATTATTATACTTGTTACTATTATTACTGTCCGTATTACTCTTGCCTTTACCATTAATACTATTATTATTATCGCTATAACTGTTATTATTATGGTTATTCTATTGTTACTATCCGTATTACTCTTGTCTTTATCCTTATAACTATTATTATTATCGCTACAACTGTTATTATTATTCTTATTACTATTATTATTATCCCTATTCCCCTTGTCTTTATCCTTATAACTATTATTATTATCCTTATTACTATTATTATTATCGCTATAACTGTTATTATTATTCTTGTTACTATTATTATTATCGCTATAACTGTTATTATTATTCTTGTTACGATTATTATTATCCCTATTCCTCTTGTCTTTCTCCTTATAACTATTATTATTATCGCTATAACTGTTATTATTATTCTTATTACTATTATTATTATCGCTAATAACTGTTATTATTATTCTTATTAATATTATTATTATCCCTATTGCCCTTGTCTTTATCCTTATAACTATTATTATTATCCTTATTACTATTATTATTATCGCTATAACTGTTATTATTATGGTTATTCTATTGTTACTATCCCTATTACTCTTGTCTTTATCCTTATAACTATTATTATTATCCTTATTACTATTATTATTATCGCTATAACTGTTATTATTATTCTTGTTACTATTATTATTATCGCTATAACTGTTATTATTATTCTTGTTACTATTATTACTGTCCGAATTACTCTTGCCTTTATCCTTAATACTATTATTATTATCGCTATAACTGTTATTATTATTCTTGTTACTATTATTATTATCCCTATTCCTCTTGTCTTTCTCCTTATAACTATTATTATTATCGCTATAACTGTTATTATTATTCTTATTACTATTATTATTATCGCTATAACTGTTATTATTATTCTTGTTACTATTGTTACTATCCGTATTACTCTTGTCTTTATCCTTAATACTATTATTATTATCGCTATAACTGTTATTATTATTCTTGTTACTATTATATTATACCTATTCCTCTTGTCTTTCTCCTTATAACTATTATTATTATCGCTATAACTGTTATTATTATGCTTATTCTATTGTTACTATCCCTATTACTCTTGTATTTATCCTTATAACTATTATTATTATCCTTATTACTATTATCAGTATCGCTATAACTGTTATTATTATTCTTGTTACTATTATATTATACCTATTTCTCTTGTCTTTCTCCTTATAACTATTATTATTATTATCGCTATAACTGTTGTTATTATTCTTGTTACTATTTTTATTAGCCCTATTCCTCTTGTCTTTCTCCTTATAACTATTATTATTATCGCTATAACTGTTATTATTATCCTTATTCTTTTGTTACTATCCGTATTACTCTTGTCTTTATCCTTAATACTATTATTATTATCGCTATAACTGTTATTATTATTCTTGTTACTATTATATTATACCTATTCCTCTTGTCTTTCTCCTTATAACTATTATTATTATCGCTATAACTGTTATTATTATGCTTATTCTATTGTTACTATCACTATTACTCTTGTATTTATCCTTATAACTATTATTATTATCGCTAATAACTGTTATTATTATTCTTAATACTATTCTTATTATCCCTATTGCCCTTGTCTTTATCCTTATAACTATTATTATTATCCTTATTACTATTATCAGTATCGCTATAACTGTTATTATTATCCTTAATACTATTATTATTATCGCTAATAACTGTTATTATTATTCTTATTAATATTATTATTATCCCTATTGCCCTTGTCTTTATCCTTATAACTATTATTATTATCCTTATTACTATTATTATTATCGCTATAACTGTTATTATTATGGTTATTCTATTGTTACTATCCCTATTACTCTTGTCTTTATCCTTATAACTATTATTATTATCCTTATTACTATTATTATTATCGCTATAACTGTTATTATTATTCTTGTTACTATTATTATTATCGCTATAACTGTTATTATTATTCTTGTTACTATTATTACTGTCCGAATTACTCTTGCCTTTATCCTTAATACTATTATTATTATCGCTATAACTGTTATTATTATTCTTGTTACTATTATTATTATCCCTATTCCTCTTGTCTTTCTCCTTATAACTATTATTATTATCGCTATAACTGTTATTATTATTCTTATTACTATTATTATTATCGCTATAACTGTTATTATTATTCTTGTTACTATTGTTACTATCCGTATTACTCTTGTCTTTATCCTTAATACTATTATTATTATCGCTATAACTGTTATTATTATTCTTGTTACTATTATATTATACCTATTCCTCTTGTCTTTCTCCTTATAACTATTATTATTATCGCTATAACTGTTATTATTATGCTTATTCTATTGTTACTATCCCTATTACTCTTGTATTTATCCTTATAACTATTATTATTATCCTTATTACTATTATCAGTATCGCTATAACTGTTATTATTATCCTTAATACTATTATTATTATCGCTATAACTGTTATTATTATACTTGTTACTATTATTTCTGTCCGTATTACTCTTGCCTTTACCATTAATACTATTATTATTATCGCTATAACTGTTATTATTATTCTTGTTACTATTATTACTGTCCGTATTACTCTTGCCTTTATCCTTAATACTATTATTATTATCGCTATAACTGTTATTATTATTCTTGTTACTATTATTATTATCCCTATTCCTCTTGTCTTTCTCCTTATAACTATTATTATTATCGCTATAACTGTTATTATTATTCTTATTACTATTATTATTATCGCTATAACTGTTATTATTATTCTTGTTACTATTGTTACTATCCGTATTACTCTTGTCTTTATCCTTAATACTATTATTATTATCGCTATAACTGTTATTATTATTCTTGTTACTATTATATTATACCTATTTCTCTTGTCTTTCTCCTTATAACTATTATTATTATTATCGCTATAACTGTTGTTATTATTCTTGTTACTATTTTTATTAGCCCTATTCCTCTTGTCTTTCTCCTTATAACTATTATTATTATCGCTATAACTGTTATTATTATCCTTATTCTTTTGTTACTATCCGTATTACTCTTGTCTTTATCCTTAATACTATTATTATTATCGCTATAACTGTTATTATTATTCTTGTTACTATTATATTATACCTATTCCTCTTGTCTTTCTCCTTATAACTATTATTATTATCGCTATAACTGTTATTATTATGCTTATTCTATTGTTACTATCCCTATTACTCTTGTATTTATCCTTATAACTATTATTATTATCGCTAATAACTGTTATTATTATTCTTAATACTATTCTTATTATCCCTATTGCCCTTGTCTTTATCCTTATAACTATTATTATTATCCTTATTACTATTATCAGTATCGCTATAACTGTTATTATTATCCTTAATACTATTATTATTATCGCTATAACTGTTATTATTATACTTGTTACTATTATTACTGTCCGTATTACTCTTGCCTTTACCATTAATACTATTATTATTATCGCTATAACTGTTATTATTATGGTTATTCTATTGTTACTATCCGTATTACTCTTGTCTTTATCCTTATAACTATTATTATTATCGCTACAACTGTTATTATTATTCTTATTACTATTATTATTATCCCTATTCCCCTTGTCTTTATCCTTATAACTATTATTATTATCCTTATTACTATTATTATTATCGCTATAACTGTTATTATTATTCTTGTTACTATTATTATTATCGCTATAACTGTTATTATTATTCTTGTTACGATTATTATTATCCCTATTCCTCTTGTCTTTCTCCTTATAACTATTATTATTATCGCTATAACTGTTATTATTATTCTTATTACTATTATTATTATCGCTAATAACTGTTATTATTATTCTTAATACTATTCTTATTATCCCTATTGCCCTTGTCTTTATCCTTATAACTATTATTATTATCCTTATTACTATTATCAGTATCGCTATAACTGTTATTATTATCCTTAATACTATTATTATTATCGCTAAAACTGTTATTATTATGGTTATTCTATTGTTACTATCCGTATTACTCTTGTCTTTATCCTTATAACTATTATTATTATCGCTACAACTGTTATTATTATTCTTATTACTATTATTATTATCCCTATTCCCCTTGTCTTTATCCTTATAACTATTATTATTATCCTTATTACTATTATTATTATCGCTATAACTGTTATTATTATTCTTGTTACTATTATTATTATCGCTATAACTGTTATTATTATACTTGTTACTATTATTACTGTCCGTATTACTCTTGCCTTTACCATTAATACTATTATTATTATCGCTATAACTGTTATTATTATGGTTATTCTATTGTTACTATCCGTATTACTCTTGTCTTTATCCTTATAACTATTATTATTATCGCTACAACTGTTATTATTATTCTTATTACTATTATTATTATCCCTATTCCCCTTGTCTTTATCCTTATAACTATTATTATTATCCTTATTACTATTATTATTATCGCTATAACTGTTATTATTATTCTTGTTACTATTATTATTATCGCTATAACTGTTATTATTATACTTGTTACTATTATTACTGTCCGTATTACTCTTGCCTTTATCCTTAATACTATTATTATTATCGCTATAACTGTTATTATTATTCTTGTTACTATTATTATTATCCCTATTCCTCTTGTCTTTCTCCTTATAACTATTATTATTATCGCTATAACTGTTATTATTATTCTTATTACTATTATTATTATCGCTATAACTGTTATTATTATTCTTGTTACTATTGTTACTATCCGTATTACTCTTGTCTTTATCCTTAATACTATTATTATTATCGCTATAACTGTTATTATTATTCTTGTTACTATTATATTATACCTATTTCTCTTGTCTTTCTCCTTATAACTATTATTATTATTATCGCTATAACTGTTGTTATTATTCTTGTTACTATTTTTATTAGCCCTATTCCTCTTGTCTTTCTCCTTATAACTATTATTATTATCGCTATAACTGTTATTATTATCCTTATTCTATTGTTACTATCCGTATTACTCTTGTCTTTATCCTTAATACTATTATTATTATACTATTATTATTATCGCTATAACTGTTATTATTATTCTTGTTACTATTATATTATACCTATTCCTCTTGTCTTTCTCCTTATAACTATTATTATTATCGCTATAACTGTTATTATTATTCTTGTTACTATTACTATTATCCCTATTCCTCTTGTATTTATCCTTATAACTATTATTATTACCCTTATTACTATTATTATTATCGCTATAACTGTTATTATTATTCTTGTTACTATTATTATTATCCCTATTCCTCTTGTCTTTCTCCTTATAACTATTATTATTATCCTTATTATTATTATTATTATCGCTATAACTGTTGTTATTATTCTTGTTACTATTATTATTATCCCTATTCCTCTTGTCTTTCTCCTTATAACTATTATTACTATCCTTACTATTATTATTATTATCGCTATAACTGTTGTTATTATTCTTATAACTATTATTATTATCGCTATAACTGTTATTATTATCCTTATTCTATTGTTACTATCCGTATTACTCTTGTCTTTATCCTTAATACTATTATTATTATACTATTATTATTATCGCTATAACTGTTATTATTATTCTTGTTACTATTATTATTATCCCTATTCCTCTTGTCTTTCTCCTTATAACTATTATTATTATCGCTATAACTGTTATTATTATTCTTATTACTATTATTATTATCGCTATAACTGTTATTATTATTCTTGTTACTATTGTTACTATCCGTATTACTCTTGTCTTTATCCTTAATACTATTATTATTATCGCTATAACTGTTATTATTATTCTTGTTACTATTATATTATACCTATTCCTCTTGTCTTTCTCCTTATAACTATTATTATTATCGCTATAACTGTTATTATTATGCTTATTCTATTGTTACTATCCCTATTACTCTTGTATTTATCCTTATAACTATTATTATTATCCTTATTACTATTATCAGTATCGCTATAACTGTTATTATTATCCTTAATACTATTATTATTATCGCTATAACTGTTATTATTATACTTGTTACTATTATTACTGTCCGTATTACTGTTGCCTTTACCATTAATACTATTATTATTATCGCTATAACTGTTATTATTATTCTTGTTACTATTATTACTGTCCGTATTACTCTTGCCTTTATCCTTAATACTATTATTATTATCGCTATAACTGTTATTATTATTCTTGTTACTATTATTATTATCCCTATTCCTCTTGTCTTTCTCCTTATAACTATTATTATTATCGCTATAACTGTTATTATTATTCTTATTACTATTATTATTATCGCTATAACTGTTATTATTATTCTTGTTACTATTGTTACTATCCGTATTACTCTTGTCTTTATCCTTAATACTATTATTATTATCGCTATAACTGTTATTATTATTCTTGTTACTATTATATTATACCTATTTCTCTTGTCTTTCTCCTTATAACTATTATTATTATTATCGCTATAACTGTTGTTATTATTCTTGTTACTATTTTTATTAGCCCTATTCCTCTTGTCTTTCTCCTTATAACTATTATTATTATCGCTATAACTGTTATTATTATTCTTAATACTATTCTTATTATCCCTATTGCCCTTGTCTTTATCCTTATAACTATTATTATTATCCTTATTACTATTATCAGTATCGCTATAACTGTTATTATTATCCTTAATACTATTATTATTATCGCTATAACTGTTATTATTATACTTGTTACTATTATTACTGTCCGTATTACTCTTGCCTTTACCATTAATACTATTATTATTATCGCTATAACTGTTATTATTATGGTTATTCTATTGTTACTATCCGTATTACTCTTGTCTTTATCCTTATAACTATTATTATTATCGCTACAACTGTTATTATTATTCTTATTACTATTATTATTATCCCTATTCCCCTTGTCTTTATCCTTATAACTATTATTATTATCCTTATTACTATTATTATTATCGCTATAACTGTTATTATTATTCTTGTTACTATTATTATTATCCCTATTCCGCTTGTCTTTCTCCTTATAACTATTATTATTATCCTTATTATTATCATTATTATCGCTATAACTGTTATTATTATTCTTATTACTATTACTATTAAACGTATTCCTCTTGTATTTATCCTTATAACTATTATTATTATCATTATTATTATTATTATTATTATCGCTATAACTGTTATTATTATTCTTGTTACTATTATTATTATCGCTATAACTGTTATTATTATTTTTATTACTATTGTTGCTATCCGTATTACTCTTGTCTTTATCCATATAACTATTATTATTAATCCTTATTACTATTATTATTATCGCTATAACTGTTACTATTATTCTTGATACTATTATTATTATCCCTATTCCTCTTGTCTTTCTCCTTATATCTATTATTATTATCCTTATTATTATTATTATTATCGCTATAACTGTTGTTATTATTCTTGTTACTATTATTATTATCCCTATTCCCTTGGTATTTCTCCTTATAAATATTATTATTATCCTTATTATTATTATTATTATCGCTATAACTGTTGTTATTATTCTTGTTACTATTATTATTATCCCTATTCCTCTTGTCTTTCTCCTTATAACTATTATTACTATCGCTATAACTGTTATTATTATTCTTGTTAGTATTATTATTATCGCTATAACTGTTATTATTATCCTTATTATTATTATTATTATCGCTATAACTGTTGTTATTATTCTTATTACTATTACTATTATCCCCATTCCTCTTGTCTTTCTCCTTATAACTATTATTATTATCCTTATTATTATTATAATTATCGCTATAACTGTTATTATTATTCTTGTTGCTATTATTATTATCCCTATTCCTCTTGTCTTTCTCCTTATAACAATTATTATTATCGCTATAACTGTTATTATTATGCTTATTCTATTGTTACTATCCTTATTACTCTTGTATTTATCCTTATAACTATTATTATTATCGCTAATAACTGTTATTATTATTCTTATTACTATTCTTATTATCCCTACTGCCCTTGTCTTTATCCTTATAACTATTATTATTATCCTTATTACTATTATCAGTATCGCTATAACTGTTATTATTATCCTTAATACTATTATTATTATCGCTATAACTGTTATTATTATGGTTATTCTATTGTTACTATCCGTATTACTCTTGTCTTTATCCTTATAACTATTATTATTATCGCTACAACTGTTATTATTATTCTTATTACTATTATTATTATCCCTATTCCCCTTGTCTTTATCCTTATAACTATTATTATTATCCTTATTACTATTATTATTATCGCTATAACAGTTATTATTATTCTTGTTACTATTATTACTATCGCTATAACTGTTATTATTATTCTTGTTACTATTATTACTGTCCGTATTACTCTTGCCTTTATCCTTAATACTATTATTATTATCGCTATAACTGTTATTATTATTCTTGTTACTATTATTATTATCCCTATTCCTCTTGTCTTTCTCCTTATAACTTTTATTATTATCCTTATTATTATTATTATTATCGCTATAACTGTTGTTATTATTCTTGTTACTATTATTATTATCGCTATAACTGTTATTATTATCCTTATTCTATTGTTACTATCCGTATTACTCTTGTCTTTATCCATATAACTATTATTATTAATCCTTATTACTATTATTATTCTCGCTATAACTGTTATTATTATTGTTATTACTATTATTATTATCGTTATATCTGTTATTATTATTCTTATTCTATTGTTACTATCCGTATTACTCTTGTCTTTATCCTTATAACTATTATTATTATCGCTAATAACTGTTATTATTATTCTTATTACTATTATTATTATCCCTATTGCCCTTGTCTTTATCCTTATAACTATTATTATTATCCTTATTACTATTATTATTATCGCTATAACTGTTATTATTATGGTTATTCTATTGTTACTATCCCTATTACTCTTGTCTTTATTCTTATAACTATTATTATTATCCTTATTACTATTATTATTATCGCTATAACTGTTACTATTATTCTTGATACTATTATTATTATCCCTATTCCTCTTGTCTTTCTCCTTGTATCTATTATTATTATCCTTATTATTATTATTATTATCGCTATAACTGTTGTTATTATTCTTGTTACTATTATTATTATCCCTATTCCTCTTGTCTTTCTCCCTATAACTATTATTACTATCGCTATAACTGTTATTATTATTCTTGTTACTATTATTATTATCCCTATTCCCTTGGTATTTCTCCTTATAAATATTATTATTCTCCTTATTATTATTATTATTATCGCTATAACTGTTGTTATTATTCTTGTTACTATTATTATTATCCCTATTCCTCTTGTCTTTCTCCTTATAACTATTATTACTATCGCTATAGCTGTTATTATTATTCTTGTTAGTATTATTATTATCCCTATTCCCTTGGTATTTCTCCTTATAAATATTATTATTATCCTTATAATTATTATTATTATCGCTATAACTGTTATTATTATTCTTGTTACTATTATTATTATCGATATAACTGTTATTATTATTCTTATTACTATTGTTACTATCCGTATTACTCTTGTCTTTATTCTTATAACTATTATTATTAATCCTTTTTACTATTATTATTATCGCTACAACTGTTATTATTATTGTTATTACTATTATTATTATCGCTATTGCCCTTGTCTTTATCCTTATAACTATTACTATTATCCTTATTACTATTATTATTATCGCTATTACTGTTATTATTACCCTTAATACTATTATTATTATCGCTATAACTATTATTATTATTCTTGTTACTATTATTATTATCCGTATTCCTTTTGTCTTCCTCCTTATAACTATTATTATTATCCTTATTATTATTATTATTATCGCTATAACTGTTGTTATTATTATTGTTACTGTTATTATTATCCCTATTCCTCTTGTCTTTCTCCTTATAACTATTATTATTATCGCTATAACTGTTATTATTATTCTTGTTACTATTACTATTATCCCTATTCCTCTTGTATTTATCCTTATAACTATTATTATTATCCTTATTATTATTATTATTATCGCTATAACTGTTATTATTATTCTTATTACTATTACTATTATCCCTATTCCTCTTGTCTTTATCCTTATAACTATTATTATTATCCTTATTACTATTATTATTATCGCTATAACTGTTATTATTATTCTTGTTACTATTATTACTGTCCGTATTACTCTTGCCTTTATCCTTAATACTATTATTATTATCGCTATAACTGTTATTATTATTCTTGTTACTATTATTATTATCCCTATTCCTCTTGTCTTTCTCCTTATAACTATTATTATTATCGCTATAACTGTTATTATTATTCTTATTACTATTATTATTATCGCTATAACTGTTATTATTATTCTTGTTACTATTGTTACTATCCGTATTACTCTTGTCTTTATCCTTAATACTATTATTATTATCGCTATAACTGTTATTATTATTCTTGTTACTATTATATTATACCTATATCTCTTGTCTTTCTCCTTATAACTATTATTATTATTATCGCTATAACTGTTGTTATTATTCTTGTTACTATTTTTATTAGCCCTATTCCTCTTGTCTTTCTCCTTATAACTATTATTATTATCGCTATAACTGTTATTATTATCCTTATTCTATTGTTACTATCCGTATTACTCTTGTCTTTATCCTTAATACTATTATTATTATCGCTATAACTGTTATTATTATTCTTGTTACTATTATATTATACCTATTCCTCTTGTCTTTCTCCTTATAACTATTATTATTATCGCTATAACTGTTATTATTATTCTTGTTACTATTACTATTATCCCTATTCCTCTTGTATTTATCCTTATAACTATTATTATTATCCTTATTACTATTATTATTATCGCTATAACTGTTATTATTATTCTTGTTACTATTATTATTATCCCTATTCCTCTTGTCTTTCTCCTTATAACTATTATTATTATCCTTATTATTATTATTATTATCGCTATAACTGTTGTTATTATTCTTGTTACTATTATTATTATCCCTATTCCTCTTGTCTTTCTCCTTATAACTATTATTACTATCCTTACTATTATTATTATTATCGCTATAACTGTTGTTATTATTCTTATAACTATTATTATTATCGCTATAACTGTTACTATTATTCTTGTTACTATTGTTACTATCCGTATTACTCTTGTCTTTATCCTTAATACTATTATTATTATCGCTATAACTGTTATTATTATTCTTGTTACTATTATATTATACCTATTCCTCTTGTCTTTCTCCTTATAACTATTATTATTATCGCTATAACTGTTATTATTATTCTTATTACTATTCTTATTATCCCTATTCCCCTTGTCTTTATCCTTATAACTATTATTATTATCCTTATTACTATTATTATTATCGCTATAACTGTTATTATTATTCTTGTTACTATTATTATTATCCCTATTCCTCTTGTCTTTCTCCTTATAACTATTATTATTATCCTTATTATTATTATTATTATCGCTATAACTGTTGTTATTATTCTTGTTACTATTATTATTATCCCTATTCCTTTTGTCTTTCTCCTTATAACTATTATTATTATCCTTATTATTATTATTATTATCGCTATAACTGTTATTATTATTCTTATTACTATTACTATTATCCCCATTCCTCTTGTCTTTCTCCTTATAACTATTATTATTATCCTTATTATTATTATTATTATCGCTATAACTGTTATTATTATTCTTGTTGCTATTATTATTATCCGTATTCCTTTTGTCTTTCTCCTTATAACTATTATTATTATCCTTATTATTATTATTATTATCGCTATAACTGTTGTTATTATTATTGTTACTGTTATTATTATCCCTATTCCTCTTGTCTTTCTCCTTATAACTATTATTATTATCGCTATAACTGTTATTATTATTCTTGTTACTATTACTATTATCCCTATTCCTCTTGTATTTATCGTTATAACTATTATTATTATCCTTATTATTATTATTATTATCGCTATAACTGTTATTATTATTCTTATTACTATTACTATTATCCCTATTCCTCTTGTCTTTATCCTTATAACTATTATTATTATCCTTATTACTATTATTATTATCGCTATAACTGTTATTATTATTCTTGTTACTATTATTACTGTCCGTATTACTCTTGCCTTTATCCTTAATACTATTATTATTATCGCTATAACTGTTATTATTATTCTTGTTACTATTATTATTATCCGTATTCCTCTTGTCTTTCTCCTTATAACTATTATTATTATCGCTATAACTGTTATTATTATTCTTATTACTATTATTATTATCGCTATAACTGTTATTATTATTCTTGTTACTATTGTTACTATCCGTATTACTCTTGTCTTTATCCTTAATACTATTATTATTATCGCTATAACTGTTATTATTATTCTTGTTACTATTATATTATACCTATTCCTCTTGTCTTTCTCCTTATAACTATTATTATTATCGCTATAACTGTTATTATTATTCTTGTTACTATTACTATTATCCCTATTCCTCTTGTATTTATCCTTATAACTATTATTATTATCCTTATTACTATTATTATTATCGCTATAACTGTTATTATTATTCTTGTTACTATTATTATTATCCCTATTCCTCTTGTCTTTCTCCTTATAACTATTATTATTATCCTTATTATTATTATTATTATCGCTATAACTGTTGTTATTATTCTTGTTACTATTATTATTATCCCTATTCCTCTTGTCTTTCTCCTTATAACTATTATTACTATCCTTACTATTATTATTATTATCGCTATAACTGTTGTTATTATTCTTATAACTATTATTATTATCGCTATAACTGTTACTATTATTCTTGTTACTATTGTTACTATCCGTATTACTCTTGTCTTTATCCTTAATACTATTATTATTATCGCTATAACTGTTATTATTATTCTGGTTACTATTATTATTATCCCTATTCCTCTTGTCTTTCTCCTTATAACTATTATTATTATCCTTATTATTATTATTATTATCGCTATAACTGTTGTTATTATTCTTGTTACTATTATTATTATCCCTATTCCTTTTGTCTTTCTCCTTATAACTATTATTATTATCCTTATTATTATTATTATTATCGCTATAACTGTTATTATTATTCTTATTACTATTACTATTATCCCCATTCCTCTTGTCTTTCTCCTTATAACTATTATTACTATCCTTACTATTATTATTATTATCGCTATAACTGTTGTTATTATTCTTATAACTATTATTATTATCGCTATAACTGTTACTATTATTCTTGTTACTATTGTTACTATCCGTATTACTCTTGTCTTTATCCTTAATACTATTATTATTATCGCTATAACTGTTATTATTATTCTGGTTACTATTATTATTATCCCTATTCCTCTTGTCTTTCTCCTTATAACTATTATTATTATCCTTATTATTATTATTATTATCGCTATAACTGTTGTTATTATTCTTGTTACTATTATTATTATCCCTATTCCTTTTGTCTTTCTCCTTATAACTATTATTATTATCCTTATTATTATTATTATTATCGCTATAACTGTTATTATTATTCTTATTACTATTACTATTATCCCCATTCCTCTTGTCTTTCTCCTTATAACTATTATTATTATCCTTATTATTATTATTATTATCGCTATAACTGTTATTATTATTCTTGTTGCTATTATTATTATCGCTATAACTGTTATTATTATGCTTATTCGATTGTTACTATCCTTATTACTCTTGTATTTATCCTTATAACTATTATTATTATCCTTATTACTATTATTATTATCGCTATAACTGTTATTATTACTCTTGTTACTATTATTATTATCGCTATAACTGTTATTATTATTCTTGTTACTATTATTATTATCCCTATTCCTCTTGTCTTTCTCCTTATAACTATTATTATTATCGCTATAACTGTTATTATTATTCTTATTACTATTATTATTATCGCTAATAACTGTTATTATTATTCTTAATACTATTCTTATTATCCCTATTGCCCTTGTCTTTATCCTTATAACTATTATTATTATCCTTATTACTATTATCAGTATCGCTATAACTGTTATTATTATTCTTATTACTATTATTATTATCCCTATTCCCCTTGTCTTTATCCTTATAACTATTATTATTATCCTTATTACTATTATTATTATCGCTATAACTGTTATTATTATTCTTGTTACTATTATTATTATCGCTATAACTGTTATTATTATACTTGTTACTATTATTATTATCCCTATTCCTCTTGTCTTTCTCCTTATAACTATTATTATTATCCTTATTATTATTATTATTATCGCTATAACTGTTGTTATTATTCTTGTTACTATTATTATTATCCCTATTCCTCTTGTCTTTCTCCTTATAACTATTATTACTATCCTTACTATTATTATTATTATCGCTATAACTGTTGTTATTATTCTTATAACTATTATTATTATCGCTATAACTGTTACTATTATTCTTGTTACTATTGTTACTATCCGTATTACTCTTGTCTTTATCCTTAATACTATTATTATTATCGCTATAACTGTTATTATTATTCTTGTTACTATTATATTATACCTATTCCTCTTGTCTTTCTCCTTATAACTATTATTATTATCGCTATAACTGTTATTATTATTCTTATTACTATTCTTATTATCCCTATTCCCCTTGTCTTTATCCTTATAACTATTATTATTATCCTTATTACTATTATTATTATCGCTATAACTGTTATTATTATTCTTGTTACTATTATTATTATCCCTATTCCTCTTGTCTTTCTCCTTATAACTATTATTATTATCCTTATTATTATTATTATTATCGCTATAACTGTTGTTATTATTCTTGTTACTATTATTATTATCCCTATTCCATTTGTCTTTCTCCTTATAACTATTATTATTATCCTTATTATTATTATTATTATCGCTATAACTGTTATTATTATTCTTATTACTATTACTATTATCTCCATTCCTCTTGTCTTTCTCCTTATAACTATTATGTTTATCCTTATTATTATTATTATTATCGGTATAACTGTTATTATTATTCTTGTTACTATTATTATTATCCCTATTCCTCTTGTCTTTCTCCTTATAACTATTATTATTATCCTTATTATTATTATTATTATCGCTATAACTGTTGTTATTATTCTTGTTACTATTATTATTATCGCTATAACTGTTATTATTATCCTTATTCTATTGTTACTATCCGTATTACTCTTGTCTTTATCCATATAACTATTATTACTAATCCTTATTACTATTATTATTCTCGCTATAACTGTTATTATTATTGTTATTACTATTATTATTATCGTTATAACTGTTATTATTATCCTTATTCTATTGTTACTATCCGTATTACTCTTGTCTTTATCCTTATAACTATTATTATTATCGCTAATAACTGTTATTATTATTCTTATTAATATTATTATTATCCCTATTGCCCTTGTCTTTATCCTTATAACTATTATTATTATCCTTATTACTATTATTATTATCGCTATAACTGTTATTATTATGGTTATTCTATTGTTACTATCCCTATTACTCTTGTCTTTATCCTTATAACTATTATTATTATCCTTATTACTATTATTATTATCGCTATAACTGTTATTATTATTCTTGTTACTATTATTATTATCGCTATAACTGTATTATTATTCTTGTTACTATTATTACTGTCCGAATTACTCTTGCCTTTATCCTTAATACTATTATTATTATCGCTATAACTGTTATTATTATTCTTGTTACTATTATTATTATCCCTATTCCTCTTGTCTTTCTCCTTATAACTATTATTATTATCGCTATAACTGTTATTATTATTCTTATTACTATTATTATTATCGCTATAACTGTTATTATTATTCTTGTTACTATTGTTACTATCCGTATTACTCTTGTCTTTATCCTTAATACTATTATTATTATCGCTATAACTGTTATTATTATTCTTGTTACTATTATATTATACCTATTCCTCTTGTCTTTCTCCTTATAACTATTATTATTATCGCTATAACTGTTATTATTATGCTTATTCTATTGTTACTATCCCTATTACTCTTGTATTTATCCTTATAACTATTATTATTATCCTTATTACTATTATCAGTATCGCTATAACTGTTATTATTATCCTAATACTATTATTATTATCGCTATAACTGTTATTATTATACTTGTTACTATTATTACTGTCCGTATTACTCTTGCCTTTACCATTAATACTATTATTATTATCGCTATAACTGTTATTATTATTCTTGTTACTATTATTACTGTCCGTATTACTCTTGCCTTTATCCTTAATACTATTATTATTATCGCTATAACTGTTATTATTATTCTTGTTACTATTACTATTATCCCTATTCCTCTTGTCTTTCTCCTTATAACTATTATTATTATTATCGCTATAACTGTTGTTATTATTCTTGTTACTATTTTTATTAGCCCTATTCCTCTTGTCTTTCTCCTTATAACTATTATTATTATCGCTATAACTGTTATTATTATCCTTATTCTTTTGTTACTATCCGTATTACTCTTGTCTTTATCCTTAATACTATTATTATTATCGCTATAACTGTTATTATTATTCTTGTTACTATTATATTATACCTATTCCTCTTGTCTTTCTCCTTATAACTATTATTATTATCGCTATAACTGTTATTATTATGCTTATTCTATTGTTACTATCCCTATTACTCTTGTATTTATCCTTATAACTATTATTATTATCGCTAATAACTGTTATTATTATTCTTAATACTATTCTGTATTATCCCTATTGCCCTTGTCTTTATCCTTATAACTATTATTATTATCCTTATTACTATTATCAGTATCGCTATAACTGTTATTATTATCCTTAATACTATTATTATTATCGCCTAATAACTGTTATTATTATTCTTATTAATATTATTATTATCCCTATTGCCCTTGTCTTTATCCTTATAACTATTATTATTATCCTTATTACTATTATTATTATCGCTATAACTGTTATTATTATGGTTATTCTATTGTAACTATCCCTATTACACTTGTCTTTATCCTTATAACTATTATTATTATCCTTATTACTATTATTATTATCGCTATAACTGTTATTATTATTCTTGTTACTATTATTATTATCGCTATAACTGTTATTATTATTCTTGTTACTATTATTACTGTCCGAATTACTCTTGCCTTTATCCTTAATACTATTATTATTATCGCTATAACTGTTATTATTATTCTTGTTACTATTATTATTATCCCTATTCCTCTTGTCTTTCTCCTTATAACTATTATTATTATCGCTATAACTGTTATTATTATTCTTATTACTATTATTATTATCGCTATAACTGTTATTATTATTCTTGTTACTATTGTTACTATCCGTATTACTCTTGTCTTTATCCTTAATACTATTATTATTATCGCTATAACTGTTATTATTATTCTTGTTACTATTATATTATACCTATTCCTCTTGTCTTTCTCCTTATAACTATTATTATTATCGCTATAACTGTTATTATTATGCTTATCTATTGTTACTATCCCTATTACTCTTGTATTTATCCTTATAACTATTATTATTATCCTTATTACTATTATCAGTATCGCTATAACTGTTATTATTATCCTTAATACTATTATTATTATCGCTATAACTGTTATTATTATACTTGTTACTATTATTACTGTCCGTATTACTCTTGCCTTTACCATTAATACTATTATTATTATCGCTATAAACTGTTATTATTATTCTTGTTACTATTATTACTGTCCGTATTACTCTTGCCTTTATCCTTAATACTATTATTATTATCGCTATAACTGTTATTATTATTCTTGTTACTATTATTATTATCCCTATTCCTCTTGTCTTTCTCCTTATAACTATTATTATTATCGCTATAACTAGTTATTATTATTCTTATTACTATTATTATTATCGCTATAACTGTTATTATTATTCTTGTTACTATTGTTACTATCCGTATTACTCTTGTCTTTATCCTTAATACTATTATTATTATCGCTATAACTGTTATTATTATTCTTGTTACTATTATATTATACCTATTTCTCTTGTCTTTCTCCTTATAACTATTATTATTATTATCGCTATAACTGTTGTTATTATTCTTGTTACTATTTTTATTAGCCCTATTCCTCTTGTCTTTCTCCTTATAACTATTATTATTATCGCTATAACTGTTATTATTATCCTTATTCTTTTGTTACTATCCGTATTACTCTTGTCTTTATCCTTAATACTATTATTATTATCGCTATAACTGTTATTATTATTCTTGTTACTATTATATTATACCTATTCCTCTTGTCTTTCTCCTTATAACTATTATTATTATCGCTATAACTGTTATTATTATGCTTATTCTATTGTTACTATCCCCTATTACTCTTGTATTTATCCTTATAACTATTATTATTATCGCTAATAACTGTTATTATTATTCTTAATACTATTCTTATTATCCCTATTGCCCTTGTCTTTATCCTTATAACTATTATTATTATCCTTATTACTATTATCAGTATCGCTATAACTGTTATTATTATCCTTAATACTATTATTATTATCGCTATAACTGTTATTATTATACTTGTTACTATTATTACTGTCCGTATTACTCTTGCCTTTACCATTAATACTATTATTATTATCGCTATAACTGTTATTATTATGGTTATTCTATTGTTACTATCCGTATTACTCTTGTCTTTATCCTTATAACTATTATTATTATCGCTACAACTGTTATTATTATTCTTATTACTATTATTATTATCCCTATTCCCCTTGTCTTTATCCTTATAACTATTATTATTATCCTTATTACTATTATTATTATCGCTATAACTGTTATTATTATTCTTGTTACTATTATTATTATCGCTATAACCTGTTATTATTATTCTTGTTACGATTATTATTATCCCTATTCCTCTTGTCTTTCTCCTTATAACTATTATTATTATCGCTATAACTGTTATTATTATTCTTATTACTATTATTATTATCGCTAATAACTGTTATTATTATTCTTAATACTATTCTTATTATCCCTATTGCCCTTGTCTTTATCCTTATAACTATTATTATTATCCTTATACTATTATCAGTATCGCTATAACTGTTATTATTATCCTTAATACTATTATTATTATCGCTAAAACTGTTATTATTATGGTTATTCTATTGTTACTATCCGTATTACTCTTGTCTTTATCCTTATAACTATTATTATTATCGCTACAACTGTTATTATTATTCTTATTACTATTATTATTATCCCTATTCCCCTTGTCTTTATCCTTATAACTATTATTATTATCCTTATTACTATTATTATTATCGCTATAACTGTTATTATTATTCTTGTTACTATTATTATTATCGCTATAACTGTTATTATTATACTTGTTACTATTATTACTGTCCGTATTACTCTTGCCTTTACCATTAATACTATTATTATTATCGCTATAACTGTTATTATTATGGTTATTCTATTGTTACTATCCGTATTACTCTTGTCTTTATCCTTATAACTATTATTATTATCGCTACAACT
>CAMAOC010000540.1:0-26797 GCA_945859555.1 Megachile ligniseca | reverse complement strand
ATAAACATAATAGTTATAGTGCTAATAATACTAGTAATAAGGATAATAATAACAGTTATCGCGATAATAATAATAGTAATAAGGGAAATAATAATAGTTATAAGGATAAAGAGAAGAGTAATAGGGATGGTAATAACAGAATAAGTATAATAATAACAGTCATAGCGATAATAATAATAGTAATAAGCATAATAATAATAGTTATAGTGCGAATAATAATAGTAATAAGGATAAACATAATAGTTATAGTGCTAATAATACTAGTAATAAGGATAATAATAACAGTTATAGCGATAATAATAATAGTAATAAGGGAAATAATAATAGTTATAAGGATAAAGAGAAGAGTAATACGGATGGTAATAACAGAATAAGTATAATAATAACAGTCATAGCGATAATACTAATAGTAATAAGCGTAATAACAATAGTTATAGTGCTAATAATAATAATAATAAGGATATACATAATAGTTATAGTGCTAATAATACTAGTAATAAGGATAATAATAACAGTTATAGCGATAATAATAATAGTAATAAGGGAAATAATAATAATTATCAGGATAAAGACAAGAGTAATAGGGATAGTAATAATAGAATAAGTATACTAATAACAGTCATAGCGATAATAATAATAGTAATAAGGATAATAATAATAGTTATAGTGCGAATAATAATAGTAATAAGGATAAACATAATAGTTATAGTGCTAATAATAACTAGTAATAAGGATAATAATAACAGTTATAGCGATAATAATAATAGTAATAAGGGAAATAATAATAGTTATAAGGATAAAGAGAAGAGTAATAGGGATGGTAATAACAGAATAAGTATAATAATAACAGTCATAGCGATAATAATAATAGTAATAAGCATAATAATAATAGTTATAAGGATAGAGACAAGAGTAATAGGGATAGTAATAATAGAATAAGGATAATGATAACAGTCATAGCGATAATAATAATAGTAATAAGGATAATAATAATAGTTATAGTGCGAATAATAATAGTAATAAGGATATACATAATAGTTATAGTGCTAATAATACTAGTAATAAGAATAATAATAACAGTTATAGCGATAATAATAATAGTAATAAGGGAAATAATAATAATAATTATCAGGATAAAGACAAGAGTAATAGGGATAGTAATAATAGAATAAGTATAGTAATAACAGTCATAGCGATAATAATAATAGTAATAAGGATAATAATAATAGGTTATAGTGCGAATAATAATAGTAATAAGGATAAACATAATAGTTATAGTGCTAATAATACTAGTAATAAGGATAATAATAACAGTTATAGCGATAATAATAATAGTAATAAGGGAAATAATAATAGTTTATAAGGATAAAGAGAAGAGTAATAGGGATGGTAATAACAGAATAAGTATAATAATAACAGTCATAGCGATAATAATAATAGTAATAAGCATAATAATAATAGTTATAGTGCTAATAATAATAGTAATAAGGATAATAATAACAGTTATAGCGATAATAACAATAGTAATAAGGATAATAATAACAGTTATAGCGATAATTATAATAGTAATAAGGGAAATAATAATAGTTATAAGGATAAAGAGAAGAGTAATAGGGATGGTAATAACAGAATAAGTATAATAATAACAGTCATAGCGATAATAATAATAGTAATAAGCATAATAATAATAGTTATAGTGCAAATAATAATAGTAATAAGGATATACATAATAGTTATAGTGCTAATAATACTAGTAATAAGGATAATAATAACAGTTATAGCGATAATAATAATAGTAATAAGGGAAATAATAATAATTATCAGGATAAAGACAAGAGTAATAGGGATAGTAATAATAGAATAAGTATACTAATAACAGTCATAGCGATAATAATAATAGTAATAAGGATAATAATAATAGTTATAGTGCGAATAATAATAGTAATAAGGATAAACATAATAGTTATAGTGCTAATAATACTAGTAATAAGGATAATAATAACAGTTATAGCGATAATAATAATAGTAATAAGGGAAATAATAATAGTTATAAGGATAAAGAGAAGAGTAATAGGGATGGTAATAACAGAATAAGTATAATAATAACAGTCATAGCGATAATAATAATAGTAATAAGCATAATAATAATAGTTATAGTGCTAATAATAATAGTAATAAGCATAATAATAATAGTTATAAGGATAGAGACAAGAGTAATAGGGATAGTAATAATAGAATAAGGATAATGATAACAGTCATAGCGATAATAATAATAGTAATAAGGATAATAATAATAGTTATAGTGCGAATAATAATAGTAATAAGGATATACATAATAGTTATAGTGCTAATAATACTAGTAATAAGAATAATAATACAGTTATAGCGATAATAATAATAGTAATAAGGGAAATAATAATAATAATTATCAGGATAAAGACAAGAGTAATAGGGATAGTAATAATAGAATAAGTATAGTAATAACAGTCATAGCGATAATAATAATAGTAATAAGGATAATAATAATAGTTATAGTACGAATAATAATAGTAATAAGGATAAACATAATAGTTATAGTGCTAATAATACTAGTAATAAGGATAATAATAACAGTTATAGCGATAATAATAATAGTAATAAGGGAAATAATAATAGTTATAAGGATAAAGAGAAGAGTAATAGGGATGGTAATAACAGAATAAGTATAATAATAACAGTCATAGCGATAATAATAATAGTAATAAGCATAATAATAATAGTTATAGTGCTAATAATAATAGTAATAAGGATAATAATAACAGTTATAGCGATAATAACAATAGTAATAACGATAATAATAACAGTTATAGCGATAATTATAATAGTAATAAGGGAAATAATAATAGTTATAAGGATAAAGAGAAGAGTAATAGGGATGGTAATAACAGAATAAGTATAATAATAACAGTCATAGCGATAATAATAATAGTAATAAGCATAATAATAATAGTTATAGTGCAAATAATAATAGTAATAAGGATATACATAATAGTTATAGTGCTAATAATACTAGTAGTAAGGATAAAAATAACAGTTATAGCGATAATAATAATAGTAATAAGGGAAATAATAATAGTTATAAGGATAAAGAGAAGAGTAATAGGGATGGTAATAACAGAATAAGTATAATAATAACAGTCATAGCGATAATAATAATAGTAATAAGCATAATAATAATAGTTATAGTGCTAATAATACTAGTAATAAGGATAATAATAACAGTAATGGCGATAATAATAATAGTAATAAGGGAAATAAAAATAATAATTATCAGGAGAAAGACAAGAGTAATAGGGATAGTAATAATAGAATAAGTATAGTAATAACAGTCATACCGATAATAATAATAGTAATAAGGATATACATAATAGTTATAGTGCTAATAATACTAGTAATAAGGATAATAATAACAGTTATAGCGATAATAATAATAGTAATAAGGGAAATAATAATAATTATCAGGATAAAGACAAGAGTAATAGGGATAGTAATAATAGAATAAGTATACTAATAACAGTCATAGCGATAATAATAATAGTAATAAGGATAATAATAATAGTTATAGTGCGAATAATAATAGTAATAAGGATAAACATAATAGTTATAGTGCTAATAATACTAGTAATAAGGATAATAATAACAGTTATCGCGATAATAATAATAGTAATAAGGGAAATAATAATAGTTATAAGGATAAAGAGAAGAGTAATAGGGATGGTAATAACAGAATAAGTATAATAATAACAGTCATAGCGATAATAATAATAGTAATAAGCATAATAATAATAGTTATAGTGCTAATAATAATAGTAATAAGGATATACATAATAGTTATAGTGCTAATAATACTAGTAATAAGGATAATAATAACAGTCATAGCGATAATAATAATAGTAATAAGGGAAATAATAATAGTTATAAGGATAAAGAGAAGAGTAATAGGGATGGTAATAACAGAATAAGTATAATAATAACAGTCATAGCGATAATAATAATAGTAATAAGCATAATAATAATAGTTATAGTGCGAATAATAATAGTAATAAGGATATACATAATAGTTATAGTGCTAATAATACTAGTAATAAGGATAATAATAACAGTCATAGCGATAATAATAATAGTAATAAGGGAAATAATAATAGTTATAAGGATAAAGAGAAGAGTAATAGGGATGGTAATAACAGAATAAGTATAATAATAACAGTCATAGGGATAATAATAATAGAAATAAGGATAATAATAATAGTTATAGTGCTAGTAATAATAGTAATAAGGATAATAATAATAGTTATAGCGATAATAATAATAGTAATAAGGGAAATAATAATAGTTATAAGGATAAAGAGAAGAGTAATAGGGATGGTAATAACAAAATAGGTATAATAATAACAGTCATAGCGATAATAATAACAGTAATAGGAATAATAATAATAGTTATAATGCTAATAGTAATAGTAATAAGGATAATAATAACAGTTATAGCGATAATAACAATAGTAATAAGGATAATAATAACAGTTATAGCGATAATAATAATAGTAATAAGGGAAATAATAATAATTATCAGGATAAAGACAAGAGTAATAGGGATAGTAATAATAGAATAAGTATTGTAATAACAGTCATAGCGACAATAATAATAGTAATAAGGATAATAATAATAGTTATAGTGCGAATAATAATAGTAATAAGGATAAACATAATAGTTATAGTGCTAATAATACTAGTAATAAGGATAATAATAACAGTCATAGCGATAATAATAATAGTAATAAGGGAAATAATAATAGTTATAAGGATAAAGAGAAGAGTAATAGGGATAGTAATAATAGAATAAGTATAGTAATAACAGTCATAGCGACAATAATAATATTAATAAGGATAATAATAATAGTTATAGTGCGAATAATAATAGTAATAAGGATAAACATAATAGTTATAGTGCTAATAATACTAGTAATAAGGATAATAATAACAGTTATAGCGATAATAATAATAGTAATAAGGGAAATAATAACAATTATCAGGATAAGGACAAGAGTAATAGGGATAGTAATAATAGAATAAGGATAATGATAACAGTCATAGCGATAATAATAATAGTAATAAGGATAATAATAATAGTTATAGTGCGAATAATAATAGTAATAAGGATATACATAATAGTTATAGTGCTAATAATACTAGTAATAAGGATAATAATAACAGTTATGGCGATAATAATAATAGTAATGAGGGAAATAATAATAATAATTATCAGGAGAAAGACAAGAGTAATAGGGATAGTAATAATAGAATAAGTATAGTAATAACAGTCATAGCGATAATAATAATAGTAATAAGGATAATAATAATAGTTATAGTGCGAATAATAATAGTAATAAGGATAAACATAATAGTTATAGTGCTAATAATACTAGTAATAAGGATAATAATAACAGTTATAGCGATAATAATAATAGTAATAAGGGAAATAATAATAGTTATAAGGATAAAGAGAAGAGTAATAGGGATGGTAATAACAGAATAAGTATAATAATAACAGTCATAGCGATAATAATAATAGTAATAAGCATAATAATAATAGTTATAGTGCTAATAATAATAGTAATAAGGATAATAATAACAGTTATAGCGATAATAATAATAGTAATAAGGATAATAATAACAATTATCAGGATAAGGACAAGAGTAATAGGGATAGTAATAATAGAATAAGGATAATGATAACAGTCATAGCGATAATAATAATAGTAATAAGGATAATAATAATAGTTATAGTGCGAATAATAATAGTAATAAGGATATACATAATAGTTATAGTGCTAATAATACTAGTAATAAGGATAATAATAACAGTTATGGCGATAATAATAATAGTAATGAGGGAAATAATAATAATAATTATCAGGAGAAAGAGAAGAGTAATAGGGATGGTAATAACAGAATAAGTATAGTAATAACAGTCATAGCGATAATAATAATAGTAATAAGGATAATAATAATAGTTATAGTGCGAATAATAATAGTAATAAGGATAAACATAATAGTTATAGTGCTAATAATACTAGTAATAAGGATAATAATAACAGTTATAGCGATAATAATAATAGTAATAAGGGAAATAATAATAGTTATAAGGATAAAGAGAAGAGTAATAGGGATGGTAATAACAGAATAAGTATAATAATAACAGTCATAGCGATAATAATAATAGTAATAAGCATAATAATAATAGTTATAGTGCGAATAATAATAGTAATAAGGATATACATAATAGTTATAGTGCTAATAATACTAGTAATAAGGATAATAATAACAGTCATAGCGATAATAATAATAGTAATAAGGGAAATAATAATAGTTATAAGGATAAAGAGAAGAGTAATAGGGATGGTAATAACAGAATAAGTATAATAATAACAGTCATAGCGATAATAATAATAGTAATAAGCATAATAATAATAGTTATAGTGCGAATAATAATAGTAATAAGGATATACATAATAGTTATAGTGCTAATAATACTAGTAATAAGGATAATAATAACAGTCATAGCGATAATAATAATAGTAATAAGGGAAATAATAATAGTTATAAGGATAAAGAGAAGAGTAATAGGGATGGTAATAACAGAATAAGTATAATAATAACAGTCATAGCGATAATAATAATAGAAATAAGGATAATAATAATAGTTATAGTGCTAGTAATAATAGTAATAAGGATAATAATAATAGTTATAGCGATAATAATAATAGTAATAAGGGAAATAATAATAATTATCAGGATAAAGACAAGAGTAATAGGGATAGTAATAATAGAATAAGTATTGTAATAACAGTCATAGCGACAATAATAATAGTATTAAGGATAATAATAATAGTTATAGTGCGAATAATAATAGTAATAAGGATAAACATAATAGTTATAGTGCTAATAATACTAGTAATAAGGATAATAATAACAGTCATAGCGATAATAATAATAGTAATAAGGGAAATAATAATAGTTATAAGGATAAAGAGAAGAGTAATAGGGATAGTAATAATAGAATAAGGATAATGATAACAGTCATAGCGATAATAATAATAGTAATAAGGATAATAATAATAGTTATAGTGCGAATAATAATAGTAATAAGGATATACATAATAGTTATAGTGCTAATAATACTAGTAATAAGGATAATAATAACAGTTATAGCGATAATAATAATAGTAATAAGGGAAATAATAATAGTTATAAGGATAAAGAGAAGAGTAATAGGGATGGTAATAACAGAATAAGTATAATAATAACAGTCATAGCGATAATAATAATAGTAATAAGCATAATAATAATAGTTATAGTGCTAATAATAATAGTAATAAGGATAATAATAACAATTATCAGGATAAGGACAAGAGTAATAGGGATAGTAATAATAGAATAAGGAATAATGATAACAGTCATAGCGATAATAACAATAGTAATAAGGATAATAATAATAGTTATAGTGCGAATAATAATAGTAATAAGGATAAACATAATAGTTATAGTGCTAATAATACTAGTAATAAGGATAATAATAACAGTTATAGCGATAATAATAATAGTAATAAGGGAAATAATAATAGTTATAAGGATAAAGAGAAGAGTAATAGGGATAGTAATAACAGAATAAGTATAATAATAACAGTCATAGCGATAATAATAATAGAAATAAGGATAATAATAATAGTTATAGTGCTAGTAATAATAGTAATAAGGATAATAATAATAGTTATAGCGATAATAATAATAGTAATAAGGGAAATAATAATAGTTATAAGGATAAAGAGAAGAGTAATAGGGATGGTAATAACAAAATAGGTATAATAATAACAGTCATAGCGATAATAATAATAGTAATAAGCATAATAATAATAGTTATAATGCTAATAGTAATAGTAATAAGGATAATAATAACAGTTATAGCGATAATAACAATAGTAATAAGGATAATAATAACAGTTATAGCGATAATAATAATAGTAATAAGGGAAATAATAATAATTATCAGGATAAAGACAAGAGTAATTGGGATAGTAATAATAGAATAAGTATTGTAATAACAGTCATAGCGACAATAATAATAGTATTAAGGATAATAATAATAGTTATAGTGCGAATAATAATAGTAATAAGGATAAACATAATAGTTATAGTGCTAATAATACTAGTAATAAGGATAATAATAACAGTCATAGCGATAATAATAATAGTAATAAGAGAAATAATAATAGTTATAAGGATAAAGAGAAGAGTAATAGGGATAGTAATAATAGAATAAGTATAGTAATAACAGTCATAGCGACAATAATAATATTAATAAGGATAATAATAATAGTTATAGTGCGAATAATAATAGTAATAAGGATAAACATAATAGTTATAGTGCTAATAATACTAATAATAAGGATAATAATAACAGTTATAGCGATAATAATAATAGTAATAAGGGAAATAATAACAATTATCAGGATAAGGACAAGAGTAATAGGGATAGTAATAATAGAATAAGGATAATGATAACAGTCATAGCGATAATAATAATAGTAATAAGGATAATAATAATAGTTATAGTGCGAATAATAATAGTAATAAGGATATACATAATAGTTATAGTGCTAATAATACTAGTAATAAGGATAATAATAACAGTTATGGCGATAATAATAATAGTAATGAGGGAAATAATAATAATAATTATCAGGATAAAGACAAGAGTAATAGGGATAGTAATAATAGAATAAGTATAGTAATAACAGTCATAGCGATAATAATAATAGTAATAAGGATAATAATAATAGTTATAGTGCGAATAATAATAGTAATAAGGATAAACATAATAGTTATAGTGCTAATAATACTAGTAATAAGGATAATAATAACAGTTATAGCGATAATAATAATAGTAATAAGGGAAATAATAATAGTTATAAGGATAAAGAGAAGAGTAATAGGGATGGTAATAACAGAATAAGTATAATAATAACAGTCATAGCGATAATAATAATAGTAATAAGCATAATAATAATAGTTATAGTGCTAATAATAATAGTAATAAGGATAATAATAACAGTTATAGCGATAATAATAATAGTAATGAGGATAATAATAACAATTATCAGGATAAGGACAAGAGTAATAGGGATAGTAATAATAGAATAAGGATAATGATAACAGTCATAGCGATAATAATAATAGTAATAAGGATAATAATAATAGTTATAGTGCGAATAATAATAGTAATAAGGATATACATAATAGTTATAGTGCTAGTAATACTAGTAATAAGGATAATAATAACAGTTATGGCGATAATAATAATAGTAATGAGGGAAATAATAATAATAATTATCAGGAGAAAGAGAAGAGTAATAGGGATGGTAATAACAGAATAAGTATAGTAATAACAGTCATAGCGATAATAATAATAGTAATAAGGGTAATAATAATAGTTATAGTGCGAATAATAATAGTAATAAGGATAAACATAATAGTTATAGTGCTAATAATACTAGTAATAAGGATAATAATAACAGTTATAGCGATAATAATAATAGTAATAAGGGAAATAATAATAGTTATAAGGATAAAGAGAAGAGTAATAGGGATGGTAATAACAGAATAAGTATAATAATAACAGTCATAGCGATAATAATAATAGTAATAATCATAATAATAATAGTTATAGCGATAATAATAATACTAATAAGGATAATAATAATAGTTATAAGGATAAAGACAAGAGTAATAGGGATAGTAATAATAGAATAAGGATAATAATAACAGTCATAGCCATAATAATAATAGTTATAGCGATAATAATAATAGTAATTAGGATAATAATAATAGTTATAGTGCGAATAATAATAGTAATAAGGGAAATAATAATAGTTATAAGCATAAAGAGAAGAGTAATAGGGATAGTAATAATAGAATAAGGATAATAATAACAGTCATAGCTATAATAATAATAGTTATAGCGATAATAATAATAGTAATAAGGATAATAATAATAGTTATAGTGCGAATAATAATACTAATAAGGATAAACATAATAGTTATAGTGCTAATAATACTAGTAATAAGGATAATAATAACAGTTATAGCGATAATAATAATAGTAATAAGGGAAATAATAATAATTATCAGGATAAAGACAAGAGTAATAGGGATAGTAATAATAGAATAAGTATACTAATAACAGTCATAGCGATAATAATAATAGTAATAACGATAATAAAAATAGTTATTGTGCGAATAATAATAGTAATAAGGATAATAATAATAGTTATTGTGCGAATAATAATAGTAATAAGGATAAACATAATAGTTATAGTGCTAATAATACTAGTAATAAGGATAATAATAATAGTTATTGTGCGAATAATAATAGTAATAAGGATAAACATAATAGTTATAGTGCTAATAATACTAGTAATAAGGATAATAATAATAGTTATTGTGCGAATAATAATAGTAATAAGGATAAACATAATAGTTATAGTGCTAATAATACTAGTAATAAGGATAATAATAACAGTCATAGCGATCATAATAATAGTAATAAGGGAAATAATAATAGTTATAAGGATAAAGAGAATAGTAATAGGGATGGTAATAACAGAATAAGTATAATAATGACAGTCATAGCGATAATAATAATAGTAACAAGCAT
Organism: Megachile ligniseca; assembly: GCA_945859555.1. NCBI lineage: Eukaryota > Metazoa > Arthropoda > Insecta > Hymenoptera > Megachilidae > Megachile > Megachile ligniseca. The sequence continues at coordinate 16,047 of CAMAOC010000540.1, read as the reverse complement.
AATAATAATAGTTATAGTGCTAATAATAATAGTAATAAGGATAAACATAATAGTTATAGTGCTAATAATACTAGTAATAAGGATAATAATAACAGTTATAGCGATCATAATAATAGTAATAATAGAATAAGGATAATGATAACAGTCATAGCGATAATAATAATAGTAATAAGGATAATAATAATAGTTATAGTGCTAATAATAATAGTAATAAGGATATACATAATAGTTATAGTGCTAATAATACTAGTAATAAGGATAATAATAACAGTCATAGCGATAATAATAATAGTAATAAGGGAAATAATAATAGTTATAAGGATAAAGAGAAGAGTAATAGGGATGGTAATAACAGAATAAGTATAATAATAACAGTCATAGCGATAATAATAATAGTAATAAGCATAATAATAATAGTTATAGTGCGAATAATAATAGTAATAAGGATATACATAATAGTTATAGTGCTAATAATACTAGTAATAAGGATAATAATAACAGTTATGGCGATAATAATAATAGTAATAAGGGAAATAATAATAATAATTATCAGGAGAAAGACAAGAGTAATAGGGATAGTAATAATAGAATAAGTATAGTAATAACAGTCATAGCGATAATAATAATAGTAATAAGGATAATAATAATAGTTATAGTGCGAATAATAATAGTAATAAGGATAAACATAATAGTTATAGTGCTAATAATACTAGTAATAAGGATAATAATAACAGTTATAGCGATAATAATAATAGTAATAAGGGAAATAATAATAGTTATAAGGATAAAGAGAAGAGTAATACGGATGGTAATAACAGAATAAGTATAATAATAACAGTCATAGCGATAATAATAATAGTAATAAGGATAATAATAATAGTTATAGTGCGAATAATAATAGTAATAAGGATATACATAATAGTTATAGTGCTAATAATACTAGTAATAAGGATAATAATAACAGTTATAGCGATAATAATAATAGTAATAAGGGAAATAATAATAGTTATAAGGATAAAGAGAAGAGTAATACGGATGGTAATAACAGAATAAGTATAATAATAACAGTCATAGCGATAATAATAATAGTAATAAGCATAATAATAATAGTTATAGTGCAAATAATAATAGTAATAAGGATATACATAATAGTTATAGTGCTAATAATACTAGTAATAAGGATAAAAATAACAGTTATAGCGATAATAATAATAGTAATAAGGGAAATAATAATAGTTATAAGGATAAAGAGAAGAGTAATAGGGATGGTAATAACAGAATAAGTATAATAATAACAGTCATAGCGATAATAATAATAGTAATAAGCATAATAATAATAGTTATAGTGCTAATAATAATAGTAATAAGGATAATAATAACAGTTATAGCGATAATAATAATAGTAATAAGGATAATAATAACAGTTATAGCGATAATAATAATAGTAATAAGGGAAATAATAACAATTATCAGGATAAGGACAAGAGTAATAGGGATAGTAATAATAGAATAAGGATAATGATAACAGTCATAGCGATAAAAATAATAGTAATAAGGGAAATAATAATAGTTATAAGGATAAAGAGAAGAGTAATAGGGATGGTAATAACAGAATAAGTATAATAATAACAGTCATAGCGATAATAATAATAGTAATAAGCATAATAATAATAGTTATAGTGCTAATAATAATAGTAATAAGGATATACATAATAGTTATAGTGCTAATAATACTAGTAATAAGGATAATAATAACAGTCATAGCGATAATAATAATAGTAATAAGGGAAATAATAATAGTTATAAGGATAAAGAGAAGAGTAATAGTGATGGTAATAACAGAATAAGTATAATAATAACAGTCATAGCGATAATAATAATAGTAATAAGCATAATAATAATAGTTATAGTGCGAATAATAATAGTAATAAGGGAAATAATAATAGTTATAAGGATAAAGAGAAGAGTAATAGGGATGGTAATAACAGAATAAGTATAGTAATAACAGTCATAGCGACAATAATAATAGTAATAAGGATAATAATAATAGTTATAATGCTAATAGTAATAGTAATAAGGATAATAATAATAGTTATAGTGCGAATAATAATAGTAATAAGGATAAACATAATAGTTATAGTGCTAATAATACTAGTAATAAGGATAATAATAACAGTTATAGCGATAATAATAATAGTAATAAGGGAAATAATAATAGTTATAAGGATAAAGAGAAGAGTAATAGGGATGGTAATAACAGAATAAGTATAATAATAACAGTCATAGCGATAATAATAATAGTAATAAGCATAATAATAATAGTTATAGTGCTAATAATAATAGTAATAAGGATAATAATAACAGTTATAGCGATAATAACAATAGTAATAAGGATAATAATAACAGTTATAGCGATAATAATAATAGTAATAAGGGAAATAATAATAGTTATAAGGATAAAGAGAAGAGTAATACGGATGGTAATAACAGAATAAGTATAATAATAACAGTCATAGCGATAATAATAATAGTAATAAGGATAATAATAATAGTTATAGTGCGAATAATAATAGTAATAAGGATATACATAATAGTTATAGTGCTAATAATACTAGTAATAAGGATAATAATAACAGTTATAGCGATAATTATAATAGTAATAAGGGAAATAATAATAGTTATAAGGATAAAGAGAAGAGTAATAGGGATGGTAATAACAGAATAAGTATAATAATAACAGTCATAGCGATAATAATAATAGTAATAAGCATAATAATAATAGTTATAGTGCTAATAATAATAGTAATAAGGATATACATAATAGTTATAGTGCTAATAATACTAGTAATAAGGATAATAATAACAGTCATAGCGATAATAATAATAGTAATAAGGGAAATAATAATAGTTATAAGGATAAAGAGAAGAGTAATAGGGATGGTAATAACAGAATAAGTATAAGAATAACAGTCATAGCGATAATAATAATAGTAATAAGCATAATAATAATAGTTATAGTGCTAATAATAATAGTAATAAGGATATACATAATAGTTATAGTGCTAATAATACTAGTAATAAGGATAATAATAACAGTTATGGCGATAATAATAATAGTAATAAGGGAAATAATAATAATAATTATCAGGAGAAAGACAAGAGTAATAGGGATAGTAATAATAGAATAAGGATAATGATAACAGTCATAGCGATAATAATAATAGTAATAAGGATAATAATAATAGTTATAGTGCGAATAATAATAGTAATAAGGATATACATAATAGTTATAGTGCTAATAATACTAGTAATAAGGATAATAATAACAGTAATGGCGATAATAATAATAGTAATAAGGGAAATAATAATAATAATTATCAGGAGAAAGACAAGAGTAATAGGGATAGTAATAATAGAATAAGTATAGTAATAACAGTCATAGCGATAATAATAATAGTAATAAGGATAATAATAATAGTTATAGTGCGAATAATAATAGTAATAAGGATAAACATAATAGTTATAGTGCTAATAATACTAGTAATAAGGATAATAATAACAGTTATAGCGATAATTATAATAGTAATAAGGGAAATAATAATAGTTATAAGGATAAAGAGAAGACTAATAGGGATGGTAATAACAGAATAAGTATAATAATAACAGTCATAGCGATAATAATAATAGTAATAAGCATAATAATAATAGTTATAGTGCTAATAATAATAGTAATAAGGATATACATAATAGTTATAGTGCTAATAATACTAGTAATAAGGATAATAATAACAGTCATAGCGATAATAATAATAGTAATAAGGGAAATAATAATAGTTATAAGGATAAAGAGAAGAGTAATAGGGATGGTAATAACAGAATAAGTATAATAATAACAGTCATAGCGATAATAATAATAGTAATAAGCATAATAATAATAGTTATAGTGCGAATAATAATAGTAATAAGGATATACATAATAGTTATAGTGCTAATAATACTAGTAATAAGGATAATAATAACAGTTATGGCGATAATAATAATAGTAATAAGGGAAATAATAATAATAATTATCAGGAGAAAGACAAGAGTAATAGGGATAGTAATAATAGAATAAGTATAGTAATAACAGTCATAGCGATAATAATAATAGTAATAAGGATAATAATAATAGTTATAGTGCGAATAATAATAGTAATAAGGATAAACATAATAGTTATAGTGCTAATAATACTAGTAATAAGGATAATAATAACAGTTATAGCGATAATAATAATAGTAATAAGGGAAATAATAATAGTTATAAGGATAAAGAGAAGAGTAATACGGATGGTAATAACAGAATAAGTATAATAATAACAGTCATAGCGATAATAATAATAGTAATAAGGATAATAATAATAGTTATAGTGCGAATAATAATAGTAATAAGGATATACATAATAGTTACAGTGCTAATAATACTAGTAATAAGGATAATAATAACAGTTATAGCGATAATAATAATAGTAATAAGGGAAATAATAATAGTTATAAGGATAAAGAGAAGAGTAATAGGGATGGTAATAACAGAATAAGTATAATAATAACAGTCATAGCGATAATAATAATAGTAATAAGCATAATAATAATAGTTATAGTGCAAATAATAATAGTAATAAGGATATACATAATAGTTATAGTGCTAATAATACTAGTAATAAGGATAAAAATAACAGTTATAGCGATAATAATAATAGTAATAAGGGAAATAATAATAGTTATAAGGATAAAGAGAAGAGTAATAGGGATGGTAATAACAGAATAAGTATAATAATAACAGTCATAGCGATAATAATAATAGTAATAAGCATAATAATAATAGTTATAGTGCTAATAATAATAGTAATAAGGATAATAATAACAGTTATAGCGATAATAATAATAGTAATAAGGATAATAATAACAGTTATAGCGATAATAATAATAGTAATAAGGGAAATAATAACAATTATCAGGATAAGGACAAGAGTAATAGGGATAGTAATAATAGAATAAGGATAATGATAACAGTCATAGCGATAATAATAATAGTAATAAGGGAAATAATAATAGTTATAAGGATAAAGAGAAGAGTAATAGGGATGGTAATAACAGAATAAGTATAATAATAACAGTCATAGCGATAATAATAATAGTAATAAGCATAATAATAATAGTTATAGTGCTAATAATAATAGTAATAAGGATATACATAATAGTTATAGTGCTAATAATACTAGTAATAAGGATAATAATAACAGTCATAGCGATAATAATAATAGTAATAAGGGAAATAATAATAGTTATAAGGATAAAGAGAAGAGTAATAGGGATGGTAATAACAGAATAAGTATAATAATAACAGTCATAGCGATAATAATAATAGTAATAAGCATAATAATAATAGTTATAGTGCGAATAATAATAGTAATAAGGATAAACATAATAGTTATAGTGCTAATAATACTAGTAATAAGGATAATAATAACAGTTATAGCGATAATAATAATAGTAATAAGGGAAATAATAATAGTTTAAAGGATAAAGAGAAGAGTAATAGGGATGGTAATAACAGAATAAGTATAATAATAACAGTCATAGCGATAATAATAATAGTAATAAGCATAATAATAATAGTTATAGTGCTAATAATAATAGTAATAAGGATATACATAATAGTTATAGTGCTAATAATACTAGTAATAAGGATAATAATAACAGTCATAGCGATAATAATAATAGTAATAAGGGAAATAATAAAAGTTATAAGGATAAAGAGAAGAGTAATAGGGATGGTAATAACAGAATAAGTATAATAATAACAGTCATAGCGATAATAATAATAGTAATAAGCATAATAATAATAGTTATAGTGCGAATAATAATAGTAATAAGGATATACATAATAGTTATAGTGCTAATAATACTAGTAATGACGATAATAATAACAGTCATAGCGATAATAATAATAGTAATAAGGGAAATAATAATAGTTATAAGGATAAAGAGAAGAGTAATAGGGATGGTAATAACAGAATAAGTATAATAATAACAGTCATAGCGATAATAATAATAGTAATAAGCATAATAATAATAGTTATAGTGCTAATAATAATAGTAATAAGGATATACATAATAGTTATAGTGCTAATAATACTAGTAATAAGGATAAAAATAACAGTTATAGCGATAATAATAATAGTAATAAGGGAAATAATAATAGTTATAAGGATAAAGAGAAGAGTAATAGGGATGGTAATAACAGAATAAGTATAATAATAACAGTCATAGCGATAATAATAATAGAAATAAGGATAATAATAATAGTTATAGTGCTAGTAATAATAGTAATAAGGATAATAATAATAGTTATAGCGATAATAATAATAGTAATAAGGGAAATAATAATAATTATCAGGATAAAGACAAGAGTAATAGGGATAGTAATAATAGAATAAGTATAGTAATAACAGTCATAGCGACAATAATAATAGTAATAAGGATAATAATAATAGTTATAGTGCGAATAATAATAGTAATAAGGATAAACATAATAGTTATAGTGCTAATAATACTAGTAATAAGGATAATAATAACAGTTATAGCGATAATAATAATAGTAATAAGGGAAATAATAATAGTTATAAGGATAAAGAGAAGAGTAATAGGGATGGTAATAACAGAATAAGTATAATAATAACAGTCATAGCGATAATAATAATAGTAATAAGCATAATAATAATAGTTATAGTGCTAATAATAATAGTAATAAGGATATACATAATAGTTATAGTGCTAATAATACTAGTAATAAGGATAAAAATAACAGTTATAGCGATAATAATAATAGTAATAAGGGAAATAATAATAGTTATAAGGATAAAGAGAAGAGTAATAGGGATGGTAATAACAGAATAAGTATAATAATAACAGTCATAGCGATAATAATAATAGTAATAAGCATAATAATAATAGTTACAGTGCTAATAATAATAGTAATAAGGATATACATAATAGTTATAGTGCTAATAATACTAGTAATAAGGATAATAATAACAGTCATAGCGATAATAATAATAGTAATAAGGGAAATAATAATAGTTATAAGGATAAAGAGAAGAGTAATAGGGATGGTAATAACAGAATAAGTGTAATAATAACAGTCATAGCGATAATAATAATAGAAATAAGGATAATAATAATAGTTAAAGTGCTAGTAATAATAGTAATAAGGATAATAATAATAGTTATAGCGATAATAATAATAGTAATAAGGGAAATAATAATAGTTATAAGGATAAAGAGAAGAGTAATAGGGATGGTAATAACAGAATAAGTATAATAATAACAGTCATAGCGATAATAATAATAGTAATAAGCATAATAATAATAGTTATAGTGCGAATAATAATAGTAATAAGGATATACATAATAGTAATAGTGCTAATAATACTAGTAATGACGATAATAATAACAGTCATAGCGATAATAATAATAGTAATAAGAGAAATAATAATAGTTATAAGGATAAAGAGAAGAGTAATAGGGATGGTAATAACAGAATAAGTATAATAATAACAGTCATAGCGATAATAATAATAGTAATAAGCATAATAATAATAGTTATAGTGCGAATAATAATAGTAATAAGGATATACATAATAGTAATAGTGCTAATAATACTAGTAATGACGATAATAATAACAGTCATAGCGATAATAATAATAGAAATAAGGATAATAATAATAGTTATAGTGCTAGTAATAATAGTAATAAGGATAATAATAATAGTTATAGCGATAATAATAATAGTAATAAGGGAAATAATAATAATTATCAGGATAAAGACAAGAGTAATAGGGATAGTAATAATAGAATAAGTATAGTAATAACAGTCATAGCGACAATAATAATAGTAATAAGGATAATAATAATAGTTATAGTGCGAATAATAATAGTAATAAGGATAAACATAATAGTTATAGTGCTAATAATACTAGTAATAAGGATAATAATAACAGTCATAGCGATAATAATAATAGTAATAAGGGAAATAATAATAGTTATAAGGATAAAGAGAAGAGTAATAGGGATAGTAATAATAGAATAAGTATAGTAATAACAGTCATAGCGACAATAATAATAGTAATAAGGATAATAATAATAGTTATAGTGCGAATAATAATAGTAATAAGGATAAACATAATAGTTATAGTGCTAATAATACTAGTAATAAGGATAATAATAACAGTTATAGCGATAATAATAATAGTAATAAGGGAAATAATAATAGTTATAAGGATAAAGAGAAGAGTAATAGGGATGGTAATAACAGAATAAGTATAATAATAACAGTCATAGCGATAATAATAATAGTAATAAGCATAATAATAATAGTTATAGTGCGAATAATAATAGTAATAAGGATATACATAATAGTTATAGTGCTAATAATACTAGTAATGACGATAATAATAACAGTCATAGCGATAATAATAATAGTAATAAGGGAAATAATAATAGTTATAAGGATAAAGAGAAGAGTAATAGGGATGGTAATAACAGAATAAGTATAATAATAACAGTCATAGCGATAATAATAATAGAAATAAGGATAATAATAATAGTTATAGTGCTAGTAATAATAGTAATAAGGATAATAATAATAGTTATAGCGATAATAATAATAGTAATAAGGGAAATAATAATAATTATCAGGATAAAGACAAGAGTAATAGGGATAGTAATAATAGAATAAGTATAGTAATAACAGTCATAGCGACAATAATAATAGTAATAAGGATAATAATAATAGTTATAGTGCGAATAATAATAGTAATAAGGATATACATAATAGTTATAGTGCTAATAATACTAGTAATAAGGATAAAAATAACAGTTATAGCGATAATAATAATAGTAATAAGGGAAATAATAATAGTTATAAGGATAAAGAGAAGAGTAATAGGGATGGTAATAACAGAATAAGTATAATAATAACAGTAATAGCGATAATAATAATAGTAATAAGCATAATAATAATAGTTATAGTGCTAATAATAATAGTAATAAGGATAATAATAACAGTTATAGCGATAATAATAATAGTAATAAGGATAATAATAACAGTTATAGCGATAATAATAATAGTAATAAGGGAAATAATAACAATTATCAGGATAAGGACAAGAGTAATAGGGATAGTAATAATAGAATAAGGGTAATGATAACAGTCATAGCGATAATAATAATAGTAATAAGGATAATAATAATAGTTATAGTGCTAATAATACTAGTAATAAGGATAATAATAACAGTAATGGCGATAATAATAATAGTAATAAGGGAAATAATAATAATAATTATCAGGAGAAAGACAAGAGTAATAGGGATAGTAATAATAGAATAAGTATAGTAATAACAGTCATAGCGATAATAATAATAGTAATAAGGATAATAATAATAGTTATAGTGCGAATAATAATAGTAATAAGGATAAACATAATAGTTATAGTGCTAATAATACTAGTAATAAGGATAATAATAACAGTTATAGCGATAATAATAATAGTAATAAGGGAAATAATAATAGTTATAAGGATAAAAGAAGAGTAATGGGGATGGTAATAACAGAATAAGTATAATAATAACAGTCATAGCGATAATAATAATAGTAATAAGCATAATAATAATAGTTATAATGCTAATAATAATAGTAATAAGGATATACATAATAGTTATAGTGCTAATAATACTAGTAATAAGGATAATAATAACAGTTATAGCGATAATAATAATAGTAATAAGGGAAATAATAATAGTTATAAGGATAAAGAGAAGAGTAATAGGGATGGTAATAACAGAATAAGTATAATAATAACAGTCATAGCGATAATAATAATAGTAATAAGCATAATAATAATAGTTATAGTGCTAATAATAATAGTAATAAGGATATACATAATAGTTATAGTGCTAATAATACTAGTAATAAGGATAATAATAACAGTCATAGCGATAATAATAATAGTAATAAGGGAAATAATAATAGTTATAAGGATAAAGAGAAGAGTAATAGGGATAGTAATAATAGAATAAGTATAGTAATAACAGTCATAGCGACAATAATAATAGTAATAAGGATAATAATAATAGTTATAGTGCGAATAATAATAGTAATAAGGATAAACATAATAGTTATAGTGCTAATAATACTAGTAATAAGGATAATAATAACAGTCATAGCGATAATAATAATAGTAATGAGGGAAATAATAATAGTTATAAGTATAAAGAGAAGAGTAATAGGGATAGTAATAATAGAATAAGTATAGTAATAACAGTCATAGCGACAATAATAATAGTAATAAGGATAATAATAATAGTTATAGTGCGAATAATAATAGTAATAAGGATAAACATAATAGTTATAGTGCTAATAATACTAGTAATAAGGATAATAATAACAGTTATAGCGATAATAATAATAGTAATAAGGGAAATAATAATAGTTATAAGGATAAAGAGAAGAGTAATAGGGATGGTAATAACAGAATAAGTATAATAATAACAGTCATAGCGATAATAATAATAGTAATAAGCATAATAATAATAGTTATAGTGCTAATAATAATAGTAATAAGGATATACATAATAGTTATAGTGCTAATAATACTAGTAATAAGGATAAAAATAACAGTTATAGCGATAATAATAATAGTAATAAGGGAAATAATAATAGTTATAAGGATAAAGAGAAGAGTAATAGGGATGGTAATAACAGAATAAGTATAATAATAACAGTCATAGCGATAATAATAATAGTAATAAGCATAATAATAATAGTTATAGTGCTAATAATAATAGTAATAAGGATATACATAATAGTTATAGTGCTAATAATACTAGTAATAAGGATAATAATAACAGTCATAGCGATAATAATAATAGTAATAAGGGAAATAATAATAGTTATAAGGATAAAGAGAAGAGTAATAGGGATGGTAATAACAGAATAAGTATAATAATAACAGTCATAGCGATAATAATAATAGAAATAAGGATAATAATAATAGTTATAGTGCTAGTAATAATAGTAATAAGGATAATAATAATAGTTATAGCGATAATAATAATAGTAATAAGGGAAATAATAATAGTTATAAGGATAAAGAGAAGAGTAATAGGGATGGTAATAACAAAATAGGTATAATAATAACAGTCATAGCGATAATAATAATAGTAATAAGCATAATAATAATAGTTATAATGCTAATAGTAATAGTAATAAGGATAAACATAATAGTTATAGTGCTAATAATACTAGTAATAAGGATAATAATAACAGTTATAGCGATAATAATAATAGTAATAAGGGAAATAATAATAGTTATAAGGATAAAGAGAAGAGTAATAGGGATGGTAATAACAGAATAAGTATAATAATAACAGTCATAGCGATAATAATAATAGTAATAAGCATAATAATAATAGTTATAGTGCTAATAATAATAGTAATAAGGATATACATAATAGTTATAGTGCTAATAATACTAGTAATAAGGATAAAAATAACAGTTATAGCGATAATAATAATAGTAATAAGGGAAATAATAATAGTTATAAGGATAAAGAGAAGAGTAATAGGGATGGTAATAACAGAATAAGTATAATAATAACAGTCATAGCGATAATAATAATAGAAATAAGGATAATAATAATAGTTATAGTGCTAGTAATAATAGTAATAAGGATAATAATAATAGTTTATAGCGATAATAATAATAGTAATAAGGGAAATAATAATAATTATCAGGATAAAGACAAGAGTAATAGGGATAGTAATAATAGAATAAGTATAGTAATAACAGTCATAGCGACAATAATAATAGTAATAAGGATAATAATAATAGTTATAGTGCGAATAATAATAGTAATAAGGATAAACATAATAGTTATAGTGCTAATAATACTAGTAATAAGGATAATAATAACAGTCATAGCGATAATAATAATAGTAATAAGGGAAATAATAATAGTTATAAGGATAAAGAGAAGAGTAATAGGGATGGTAATAACAGAATAAGTATAATAATAACAGTCATAGCGATAATAATAATAGTAATAAGCATAATAATAATAGTTATAGTGCGAATAATAATAGTAATAAGGATATACATAATAGTTATAGTGCTAATAATACTAGTAATGACGATAATAATAACAGTCATAGCGATAATAATAATAGTAATAAGGGAAATAATAATAGTTATAAGGATAAAGAGAAGAGTAATAGGGATGGTAATAACAGAATAAGTATAATAATAACAGTCATAGCGATAATAATAATAGAAATAAGGATAATAATAATAGTTATAGTGCTAGTAATAATAGTAATAAGGATAATAATAATAGTTATAGCGATAATAATAATAGTAATAAGGGAAATAATAATAATTATCAGGATAAAGACAAGAGTAATAGGGATAGTAATAATAGAATAAGTATAGTAATAACAGTCATAGCGACAATAATAATAGTAATAAGGATAATAATAATAGTTATAGTGCGAATAATAATAGTAATAAGGATAAACATAATAGTTATAGTGCTAATAATACTAGTAATAAGGATAAAAATAACAGTTATAGCGATAATAATAATAGTAATAAGGGAAATAATAATAGTTATAAGGATAAAGAGAAGAGTAATAGGGATGGTAATAACAGAATAAGTATAATAATAACAGTCATAGCGATAATAATAATAGTAATAAGCATAATAATAATAGTTATAATGCTAATAGTAATAGTAATAAGGATAATAATAACAGTTATAGCGATAATAACAATAGTAATAAGGATAATAATAACAGTTATAGCGATAATAATAATAGTAATAAGGGAAATAATAATAATTATCAGGATAAAGACAAGAGTAATAGGGATAGTAATAATAGAATAAGTATAGTAATAACAGTCATAGCGACAATAATAATAGTAATAAGGATAATAATAATAGTTATAGTGCGAATAATAATAGTAATAAGGATAAACATAATAGTTATAGTGCTAATAATACTAGTAATAAGGATAATAATAACAGTCATAGCGATAATAATAATAGTAATAAGGGAAATAATAATAGTTATAAGGATAAAGAGAAGAGTAATAGGGATAGTAATAATAGAATAAGTATAGTAATAACAGTCATAGCGACAATAATAATAGTAATAAGGATAATAATAATAGTTATAGTGCGAATAATAATAGTAATAAGGATAAACATAATAGTTATAGTGCTAATAATACTAGTAATAAGGATAATAATAACAGTTATAGCGATAATAATAATAGTAATAAGGGAAATAATAATAGTTATAAGGATAAAGAGAAGAGTAATAGGGATGGTAATAACAGAATAAGTATAATAATAACAGTCATAGCGATAATAATAATAGTAATAAGCATAATAATAATAGTTATAGTGCTAATAATAATAGTAATAAGGATATACATAATAGTTATAGTGCTAATAATACTAGTAATAAGGATAAAAATAACAGTTATAGCGATAATAATAATAGTAATAAGGGAAATAATAATAGTTATAAGGATAAAGAGAAGAGTAATAGGGATGGTAATAACAGAATAAGTATAATAATAACAGTCATAGCGATAATAATAATAGTAATAAGCATAATAATAATAGTTATAGTGCTAATAATAATAGTAATAAGGATAATAATAACAGTTATAGCGATAATAATAATAGTAATAAGGATAATAATAACAGTTATAGCGATAATAATAATAGTAATAAGGGAAATAATAACAATTATCAGGATAAGGACAAGAGTAATAGGGATAGTAATAATAGAATAAGGGTAATGATAACAGTCATAGCGATAATAATAATAGTAATAAGGATAATAATAATAGTTATAGTGCGAATAATAATAGTAATAAGGATATACATAATAGTTATAGTGCTAATAATACTAGTAATAAGGATAAAAAATAACAGTAATAGCGATAATAATAATAGTAATAAGCATAATAATAATAGTTATAATGCTAATAATAATAGTAATAAGGATATACATAATAGTTATAGTGCTAATAATACTAGTAATAAGGATAATAATAACAGTTATAGCGATAATAATAATAGTAATAAGGGAAATAATAATAGTTATAAGGATAAAGAGAAGAGTAATAGGGATGGTAATAACAGAATAAGTATAATAATAACAGTCATAGCGATAATAATAATAGTAATAAGCATAATAATAATAGTTATAAGGATAAAGAGAAGAGTAATAGGGATGGTAATAACAGAATAAGTATAATAATAACAGTCATAGCGATAATAATAATAAAAATAAGGATAATAATAATAGTTATAGTGCTAGTAATAATAGTAATAAGGATAATAATAATAGTTATAGCGATAATAATAATAGTAATAAGGGAAATAATAATAGTTATAAGGATAAAGAGAAGAGTAATAGGGATGGTAATAACAAAATAGGTATAATAATAACAGTCATAGCGATAATAATAATAGTAATAAGCATAATAATAATAGTTATAATGCTAATAGTAATAGTAATAAGGATAAACATAATAGTTATAGTGCTAATAATACTAGTAATAAGGATAATAATAACAGTCATAGCGATAATAATAATAGTAATAAGGGAAATAATAATAGTTATAAGGATAAAGAGAAGAGTAATAGGGATGGTAATAACAGAATAAGTATAATAATAACAGTCATAGCGATAATAATAATAGTAATAAGCATAATAATAATAGTTATAGTGCGAATAATAATAGTAATAAGGATATACATAATAGTTATAGTGCTAATAATACTAGTAATGACGATAATAATAACAGTCATAGCGATAATAATAATAGTAATAAGGGAAATAATAATAGTTATAAGGATAAAGAGAAGAGTAATAGGGATGGTAATAACAGAATAAGTATAATAATAACAGTCATAGCGATAATAATAATAGAAATAAGGATAATAATAATAGTTATAGTGCTAGTAATAATAGTAATAAGGATAATAATAATAGTTATAGCGATAATAATAATAGTAATAAGGGAAATAATAATAGTTATAAGGATAAAGAGAAGAGTAATAGGGATGGTAATAACAAAATAGGTATAATAATAACAGTCATAGCGATAATAATAATAGTAATAAGCATAATAATAATAGTTATAATGCTAATAGTAATAGTAATAAGGATAATAATAACAGTTATAGCGATAATAACAATAGTAATAAGGATAATAATAACAGTTATAGCGATAATAATAATAGTAATAAGGGAAATAATAATAATTATCAGGATAAAGACAAGAGTAATAGGGATAGTAATAATAGAATAAGTATAGTAATAACAGTCATAGCGACAATAATAATAGTAATAAGGATAATAATAATAGTTATAGTGCGAATAATAATAGTAATAAGGATAAACATAATAGTTATAGTGCTAATAATACTAGTAATAAGGATAATAATAACAGTCATAGCGATAATAATAATAGTAATAGGGAAATAATAATAGTTATAAGGATAAAGAGAAGAGTAATAGGGATAGTAATAATAGAATAAGTATAGTAATAACAGTCATAGCGACAATAATAATAGTAATAAGGATAATAATAATAGTTATAGTGCGAATAATAATAGTAATAAGGATAAACATAATAGTTATAGTGCTAATAATACTAGTAATAAGGATAATAATAACAGTTATAGCGATAATAATAATAGTAATAAGGGAAATAATAATAGTTATAAGGATAAAGAGAAGAGTAATAGGGATGGTAATAACAGAATAAGTATAATAATAACAGTCATAGCGATAATAATAATAGTAATAAGCATAATAATAATAGTTATAGTGCTAATAATAATAGTAAATAAGGATATACATAATAGTTATAGTGCTAATAATACTAGTAATAAGGATAAAAATAACAGTTATAGCGATAATAATAA
>CAMAOC010000539.1:0-27000 GCA_945859555.1 Megachile ligniseca | reverse complement strand
TATTCCTCGTGTCTTTATAATTATAACTACCATTATTATCCTTATTACTATTATTGTTATCGCTATAACTGTTATTATTATCATTATTACTGTTATTACTATTCTTATTAGTATTATTATTATCCCTATTCCTCTTGTCTTTATCCTTATAACTATTATTATTATCCTTATTACTATTATTATTATCGCTATAACTGTTATTATTATCCTTATTCTATTGTTACTATCCGTATTACTCTTGCCTTTATCCTTATAACTATTATTACTATCCTTATTCTATTGTTACTATTCGTATTACTCTTGTCTTTATCGTTATAACTATTATTATTATCCTTATTATTATTATTATTATCGCTATAACTGTTACTATTATTCTTATTCTACTGTTACTATCCGTATTACTCTTGCCTTTATCCTTATAACTTTTATTATTATCCTTATTACCATTATTATTATCTCTATAACTGTTATTATTATCTTTATTCTATTATTACTATCCCTATTCCTCTTGCCTTTATCCTTATTACTATTATTATTATCGCTATAAATGTTATTATTATCCTTATTCTGTTATTACTATTCCTATGCCTCTTGTCTTGATTCTTAAAACTATTATTATTATCCTTCTTATTACTATTATTATCGATATAACTGTTATTATCATCATGCTTCCTGTTATTATTATCGCTATAACTATTATTATTATCCTTATTACTATTATTATTATCGCTATAACTGTTATTATTATCCTTATTCTATTATTACTATCCCTATTCCTCTTGTCTTTAGCCTTATAACTATCATTATTATCCTTATTACTATTATTATTATCGCTATAACTGTTATTATTATCATTATTACTGTTATTACTATTCTTATTAGTATTATTATTATCCCTATTCCTCTTGTCTTTATCCTTATAACTATTATTATTATCCTTATTACTATTATTATTATCGCTATAACTGTTATTATTATCCTTATTCTATTGTTACTATCCGTATTACTCTTGCCTTTATCCTTATAACTATTATTACTATCCTTATTCTATTGTTACTATTCGTATTACTCTTGTCTTTATCGTTATAACTATTATTATTATCCTTATTATTATTATTATTATCGCTATAACTGTTACTATTATTCTTATTCTACTGTTACTATCCGTATTACTCTTGCCTTTATCCTTATAACTTTTATTATTATCCTTATTACCATTATTATTATCTCTATAACTGTTATTATTATCTTTATTCTATTATTACTATCCCTATTCCTCTTGCCTTTATCCTTATTACTATTATTATTATCGCTATAAATGTTATTATTATCCTTATTCTGTTATTACTATTCCTATGCCTCTTGTCTTGATTCTTAAAACTATTATTATTATCCTTCTTATTACTATTATTATCGATATAACTGTTATTATTATCCTTATTCTATTGTTACTATCCGTATTACTCTTGCCTTTATCCTTATAACTATTATTACTATCTTTATTCTACTGTTACTATCCGTATTACTCTTGTCTTTATCCTTATAACTGTTATTATTATCCTTATTATTACTATTATTATCGATATAACTGTTATTATTATCCTTATTCTATTGTTACTATCCGTATTACTCTTGTCTTTATCCTTATAACTGTTATTATTATCCTTATTATTACTATTATTATCGATATAACTGTTATTATTATCCTTATTATATTGTTACTAACCGTATTCCTCTTGTCTTTATCCTTATAACTATTATTACTATCCTTATTCTATTGTTACTATTCGTATTACTCTTGTCTTTATCCTCATAACTATTATTACGATCCTTATTCTATTGTTACTATTCGTATTACTCTTGTCTTTATCCTTATAACTTTTATTATTATCCTTATTATTATTATTATTATCGATATAACTGTTACGATTATTCTTATTCTACTGTTACTATCCGTATTACTCTTGCCTTTATCCTTATAACTTTTATTATTATCCTTATTACCATTATTATTATCGCTATAACTGTTATTATTATCATTATTACTGTTATTACTATTCTTATTACTATTACTATTATCCCTATTCCTCTTGTCTTTATCCTTATAAATTTGATTATTAACCTTATTACCATTATTATTATCTCTATAACTGTTCTTATTATACATATTACTATTATTATTATCGCTATAACTGTTATTATCATCATTATTACTGTTATTATTATCGCTATAACTGTTATTATTATCTTTATTCTATTATTACTATCCCTATTCCTCTTGTCTTTATCCTCATAAATTTTATTATTATCCTTATTACCATTATTATTATCTCTATAACTATTCTTATTATACATATTACTATTATTATTATCGCTATAACTGTTATTATTATTAGTATTACTATTATTATTAGCCCTATTCCTCTTGTCTTTATCCTTATAACTATTATTATTATCCTTATTACTATTATTATTATCGCTATAACTGTTATTATTATCGCTATAACTGTTATTATTAGCTTTATTCTATTATTACTATCCCTATTCCTCCTGTCTTTATAATTATAACTACCATTATTAACCTTATTACTATTATTATTATCGCTATAATTGTTATTATTATTCGTATTACTATTATTATTATCCCTGTTCCTCTTGTCTTTATCCTTATAAATTTTATTATTATCCTTATTACCATTATTATTATCTCTATAACTGTTATTATTATCCTTATTCTATTATCACTATCCCTATTACTCTTGTCTTTATCCTCATAACTATTATTGTTATCCTTATTCTATTATTACTATCCCTATTCCTCTTGTCTTTATCCTTATAACTACCATTATTATTCTTATTACTATTATTATTATCGCTATAACTGTTATTATTATCATTATTACTGTTATTACTATTCTTATTACTATTATTATTATCCCGATTCCTCTTGTCTTTATCCTAGTAAATATTATTATTATCCTTTTTACTATTATTATTATCGCTATAACTGTTATTATTATCATTATTACTGTTATTGTTATTCGTATTACTATTATTATTATCCCTGTTCCTCTTGTCTTTATCCTCATAAATTTTATTATTATCCTTATTACCATTATTATTATCTCTATAACTATTCTTATTATACATATTACTATTATTATTATCGCTATAACTGTTATTATTATTACTATTACTATTATTATTAGCCCTATTCCTCTTGTCTTTATCCTTATAACTATTATTATTATCCTTATTACTATTATTATTATCGCTATAACTGTTATTATCATCATTCTTACTGTTATTATTATCGCTATAACTGTTATTATTAGCTTTATTCTATTATTACTATCCCTATTCCTCTTGTCTTTATGATTATAACTACCATTATTATCCTTATTACTATTATTGTTATCGCTATAACTGTTATTATTATCATTATTACTGTTATTACTATTCTTATTACTATTATTATTATCGCTATTCCTCTTGTCTTTATCCTTATAACTATTATTATTATCCTTATTACTATTATTATTATCTCTATAACTGTTCTTATTATACATATTACTATTATTATTATCGCTATAATTGTTATTATTATTACTATTACTATTATTATTAGCCCTATTCCTCTTGTCTTTATCCTTATAACTATTATTATTATCCTTATTACTATTATTATTATCGCTATAACTGTTATTATTATCTTTATTCTATTATTACTATCCCTATTCCTCTTGTCTTTATCCTCATAAATTTTATTATTATCCTTATTACCATTATTATTATCTCTATAACTGTTCTTATTATACATATTACTATTATTATTATCCTTATTACTATTATTATTATCGCTATAACTGTTATTATTATCCTTATTCTATTATCACTATCCCTATTACTCTTGTCTTTATCCTCATAACTATTATTATTATCCTTATTCTATTATTACTATCCCTATTCCTCTTGTCTTTATCCTTATAACTATTATTATTATCCTTATTACTATTATTATTATCGCTATAACTGTTATTATCATCATTAATACTGTTATTATTATCGCTATAACTGTTATTATTATCTTTATTCTATTATTACTATCCCTATTCCTCTTGTCTTTATCCTCATAAATTTTATTATTATCCTTATTACCATTATTATTATCTCTATAACTATTCTTATTATACATATTACTATTATTATTATCGCTATAACTGTTATTATTATTACTATTACTATTATTATTAGCCCTATTCCTCTTGTCTTTATCCTTATAACTATTATTATTATCGCTATAACTGTTATTATTATCGCTATAACTGTTGTTATTAGCTTTATTCTATTATTACTATCCCTATTCCTCCTGTCTTTATAATTATAACTACCATTATTAACCTTATTACTATTATTATTATCGCTATAATTGTAATTATTATTCGTATTACTATTATTATTATCCCTGTTCCTCTTGTCTTTATCCTTATAAATTTTATTATTATCCTTATTACCATTATTATTATCTCTATAACTGTTATTATTATCCTTATTCTATTATCACTATCCCTATTACTCTTGTCTTTATCCTCATAACTATTATTATTATCCTTATTCTATTATTACTATCCCTATTCCTCTTGTCTTTATTCTTATTACTATTATTATTATCGCTATAACTGTTATTATTATCATTATTACTGTTATTACTATTCTTATTACTATTATTATTATCCCGATTCCTCTTGTCTTTATCCGAGTAAATATTATTATTATCCTTTTTACTATTATTATTATCGCTATAACTGTTATTATTATCATTATTACTGTTATTGTTATTCGTATTACTATTATTATTATCCCTGTTCCTCTTGTCTTTATCCTCATAAATTTTATTATTATCCTTATTACCATTATTATTATCTCTATAACTATTCTTATTATACATATTACTATTATTATTATCGCTATAACTGTTATTATTATTACTATTACTATTATTATTAGCCCTATTCCTCTTGTCTTTATCCTTATAACTATTATTATTATCCTTATTACTATTATTATTATCGCTATAACTGTTATTATCATCATTCTTACTGTTATTATTATCGCTATAACTGTTATTATTAGCTTTATTCTATTATTACTATCCCTATTCCTCTTGTCTTTATGATTATAACTACCATTATTATCCTTATTACTATTATTGTTATCGCTATAACTGTTATTATTATCATTATTACTGTTATTACTATTCTTATTACTATTATTATTATCGCTATTCCTCTTGTCTTTATCCTTATAACTATTATTATTATCCTTATTACTATTATTATTATCTCTATAACTGTTCTTATTATACATATTACTATTATTATTATCGCTATAATTGTTATTATTATTACTATTACTATTATTATTAGCCCTATTCCTCTTGTCTTTATCCTTATAACTATTATTATTATCCTTATTACTATTATTATTATCGCTATAACTGTTATTATCATCATTATTACTGTTATTATTATCGCTATAACTGTTATTATTATCTTTATTCTATTATTACTATCCCTATTCCTCTTGTCTTTATCCTCATAAATTTTATTATTATCCTTATTACCATTATTATTATCGCTATAACTGTTCTTATTATACATATTACTGTTATTATTATCCTTATTACTATTATTATTATCGCTATAACTGTTATTATCATCATTCTTACTGTTATTATTATCGCTATAACTGTTATTATTATTACGATTACTATTATTATTAGCCCTATTCCTCTTGTCTTTATCCTTATAACTATTATTATTATCCTTATTACTATTATTATTATCGCTATAACTGTTATTATCATCATTATTACTGTTATTATTATCGCTATAACTGTTATTATTATCTTTATTCTATTATTACTATCCCTATTCCTCTTGTCTTTATCCTCATAAATTTTATTATTATCCTTATTACCATTATTATTATCTCTATAACTATTCTTATTATACATATTACTATTATTATTATCGCTATAACTGTTATTATTATTACTATTACTATTATTATTAGCCCTATTCCTCTTGTCTTTATCCTTATAACTATTATTATTATCCTTATTACTATTATTATTATCGCTATAACTGTTATTATTATCGCTATAACTGTTATTATTAGCTTTATTCTATTATTACTATCCCTATTCCTCCTGTCTTTATAATTATAACTACCATTATTAACCTTATTACTATTATTATTATCGCTATAATTGTTATTATTATTCGTATTACTATTATTATTATCCCTGTTCCTCTTGTCTTTATCCTTATAAATTTTATTATTATCCTTATTACCATTATTATTATCTCTATAACTGTTATTATTATCCTTATTCTATTATCACTATCCCTATTACTCTTGTCTTTATCCTCATAACTATTATTATTATCCTTATTCTATTATTACTATCCCTATTCCTCTTGTCTTTATCCTTATAACTACCATTATTATTCTTATTACTATTATTATTATCGCTATAACTGTTATTATTATCATTATTACTGTTATTACTATTCTTATTACTATTATTATTATCGCGATTCCTCTTGTCTTTATCCTAGTAAATATTATTATTATCCTTTTTACTATTATTATTATCGCTATAACTGTTATTATTATCATTATTACTGTTATTGTTATTCGTATTACTATTATTATTATCCCTATTCCTCTTGTCTTTATCCTTATAACTATTATTATTATCCTTATTACTATTATTATTATCGCTATAACTGTTATTATCATCATTATTACTGTTATTATTATCGCTATAACTGTTATTATTAGCTTTATTCTATTATTACTATCGCTATTACTCTTGTCATCATCCTTATAAGTATTATTATTATCCTTATTACTATTATTATTATCGCTATAACTGTTATTATTATCCTTATTCTATTGTTACTATCCGTATTACTTTTGCCTTTATCCTTATAACTATTATTACTATCCTTATTCTATTGTTACTATTCGTATTACTCTTGTCTTTATCCTTATAACTATTATTATTACCCTTATTATTATTATTATTATCGATATAACTGTTACTATTATTCTTATTCTACTGTTACTATCCGTATTACTCTTGCCTTTATCCTTATAACTTTTATTATTATCCTTATTACCATTATTATTATCTCTATAACTGTTATTATTATCTTTATTCTTTTACTACTATCCCTATTCCTCTTGTCTTTATCCTTATCACTATTATTATTATCGCTATAAATGATATTATGATCCATATTCTATTATTACTATCCCTATTCCTCTTGCCTTTATCCTTATAACTATTATTATTATCCTTATTATTATTATTATTATCGCTATAACTGTTACTATTATTCTTATTCTATTGTTACTATCCGTATTCCTCTAGTCTTTATCCTAATAACTTGTATTATTATCCTTATTACCTTTATTATTATCTCTATAACTGTTATTATTATCTTTATTCTATTATTCCCTATCCCTATTCCTCTTGTCTTTATCCTTATTACTATTATTATTATCGTTATAAATGTTATTATTATCCTTATTCTATTATTACTATCCCTATTCCTCTTGTGTTGATTCTTATAACTATTATTATTATCCTTCTTATTACTATTATTATCGATATAACTGTTATTATTATCCTTATTCTATTGTTACTATCCGTATTACTCTTGCCTTTATCCTTATAACTATTATTACTATCTTTATTCTATTGTTACTATCCGTATTACTCTTGTCTTTATCCTTATAACTGTTATTATTATCCTTATTATTACTATTATTATCGATATAACTGTTTATTATTATCCTTATTCTATTGTTACTATCCGTATTACTCTTGCCTTTATCCTATAACTATTAGTACTATCTTTATTCTACTGTTACTATCCGTATTACTCTTGTCTTTATCCTTATAACTATTATTATTATCCTTATTATTACTATTATTATCGATATAACTGTTATTATTATCCTTATTATATTGTTACTAACCGCATTCCTCTTGTCTTTATCCTTATAACTATTATTATTATCCTTATTCAATTGTTACTATAGGTATTACTCTTGCCTTTATCCTTATAACTATTATTACTATGCTTATTCTTTTGTTACTATTCGTATTACTCTTGTCTTATCCTTATAACTATTATTATTATCCTTATTATTATTATTATTATCGGTATAACTATTATTTTTATCCTTATTACTATTATTATTATCGCTATAAATGTTATTATTATCCTTATTCTGTTATTACTATCCCTATTCCTCTTGTCTTGATTCTTATAACTATTATTATTATCCTTCTTATTACTATTATTATCGATATAACTGTTATTATTATCTTTATTCTATTATTACTATCCCTGTTCCTCTTGTCTTGATTCTTATAACTAATATTATTATCCTTCTTATTACTATTATTATCGATATAACTGTTATTATTATCCTTATTCTATTGTTACTATCCGTATTACTCCTGCTATTATCCGTATAACTATTATTACTATCTTTATTCTATGGTTTACTATCCGTATTACTCTTGCCTTTATCCTTATAACTATTATTACTATCCTTATACTATTGTTACTATTCGTATTACTCTTGTCTTTATCCTTATAACTATTATTATTATCCTTATTATTATTATTATTATCGCTATAACTGTTACTATTATTTTTATTCTACTGTTACTATCCGTATTACTCTTGCCTTTATCTTTATAACTATTATTACTATTCTTATTCTACTGTTACTATTCCTATTCCTCTTGTCTTTATCCTAATAACTTTTTATTATTATCCTTATTATTATTATTATTATGGCTATAACTGTTATTATTATCCTTATTATTATTATTATTATCGATATTACTGTTATTATTATCCTATTCTATGGTTACTATCCGTATTACTCTTGCCTTTATCCTTATAACTATTATTACTATCCTTATTCTATTGTTACTATTCGTATTACTCTTGTCTTTATCCTTATAACTATTATATTATCCTTATTATTATTATTATTATCGCTATAACTGTTACTATTATTCTTATTCTACTGTTACTATCCCTATTCCTCTTGTCTTTATCCTTATTACTATTATTTATTATCGCTATAAATGTTATTATTATCCTTATTCTGATATTACTATCCCTATTCCTCTTGTCTTGATTCTTATAACTATTATTATTATCCTTCTTATTACTATTTTTATCGATATAACTGTTATTATTATCTTTATTCTATTATTACTATCCCTATTCCTCTTGGCTTTATCCTTATTACTATTACTATTATCGCTATAAATGTTATTATTATCCTTATTCTGTTATTACTATCCCTATTCCTCTTGTCTTGATTCTATAACTATCATTATTATCCTTCTTATTACTATTATTATCGATATAACTGTTATTATTATCCTTATTCTGTTGTTACTATCCGTATTAATCCTGCTATTATCCGTATAACTATTATTGCTATCTTTATCTATGGTTACTATCCGTATTACTCTTGCCTTTATCCTTATAACTATTATTACTATCCTTATTCTATTGTTACTATTCGTATTACTCTTGTCTTTATCCTTATAACTATTATTATTATCCTTATTATTATTATTATTATCGCTATAACTGTTACTATTATTCGTATTCTAATGTTACTATCCGTATTACTCTTGCCTTTATCCTTATAACTTTTATTATTATCCTTATTACGATTATTATTATCTGTATAACTGTTATTATATCTTTATTCTATTCTTACTATCCGTATTACTCTTGCCTTTATCCTTATAACTATTATTACTATCCTTATTCTATTGTTACCATTCGTGTTTCTCTTGTCTTTATCCTTATAACTATTATTATTATCCTTATTATTATTATTATTATCGGTATAACTATTATTTTTATCCTTATTACTATTATTATTATCGCTATAAATGTTATTATTATCCTTATTCTGTTATTACTATCCCCTATTCCTCTTGTCTTGATTCTTATAACTATTATTATTATCCTTCTTATTACTATTATTAATCGATATAACTGTTATTATTATCTTTATTCTATTATTACTATCCCTGTTCCTCTTGTCTTGATTCTTATAACTAATATTATTATCCTTCTTATTACTATTATTATCGATATAACTGTTATTAATATCCTTATTCTATTGTTACTATCCGTATTACTCCTGCTATTATCCGTATAACTATTATTACTATCTTTATTCTATGGTTACTATCCGTATTACTCTTGCCTTTATCCTTATAACTATTATTACTATCCTTATTCTATTGTTACTATTCGTATTACTCTTGTCTTTATCGTTATAACTATTATTATTATCCTTATTATTATTATTATTATCGCTATAACTGTTACTATTATTCTTATTCTACTGTTACTATCCGTATTACTCTTGCCTTTATCCTTATAACTTTTATTATTATCCTTATTACCATTATTATTATCTCTATAACTGTTATTATTATCTTTATTCTATTATTACTATCCCTATTCCTCTTGCCTTTATCCTTATTACTATTATTATTATCGCTATAAATGTTATTATTATCCTTATTCTGTTATTACTATTCCTATGCCTCTTGTCTTGATTCTTAAAACTATTATTATTATCCTTCTTATTACTATTATTATCGATATAACTGTTATTATTATCCTTATTCTATTGTTACTATCCGTATTACTCTTGCCTTTATCCTTAATAACTATTATTACTATCTTTATTCTACTGTTACTATCCGTATTACTCTTGTCTTTATCCTTATAACTGTTATTATTATCCTTATTATTACTATTATTATCGATATAACTGTTATTATTATTCTTATTCTACTGTTACTATCCCTATTCCTCTTGTCTTTATCCTTATTACTATTATTATTATCGCTATAAATGTTATTATTATCCTTATTCTGATATTACTATCCCTATTCCTCTTGTCTTGATTCTTATAACTATTATTATTATCCTTCTTATTACTATTTTTATCGATATAACTGTTATTATTATCTTTATTCTATTATTACTATCCCTATTCCTCTTTGGCTTTATCCTTATTACTATTATTATTATCGCTATAAATGTTATTATTATCCTTATTCTGTTATTACTATCCCTATTCCTCTTGTCTTGATTCTTATAACTATCATTATTATCCTCTTATTACTATTATTATCGATATAACTGTTATTATTATCCTTATTCTGTTGTTACTATCCGTATTAATCCTGCTATTATCCGTATAACTATTATTGCTATCTTTATTCTATGGTTACTATCCGTATTACTCTTGCCTTTATCCTTATAACTATTATTACTATCCTTATTCTATTGTTACTATTCGTATTACTCTTGTCTTTATCCTTATAACTATTATTATTATCCTTATTATTATTATTATTATCGCTATAACTGTTACTATTATTCGTATTCTAATGTTACTATCCGTATTACTCTTGCCTTTATCCTTATAACTTTTATTATTATCCTTATTACGATTATTATTATCTGTATAACTGTTATTATTATCTTTATTCTATTCTTACTATCCGTATTTACTCTTGCCTTTATCCTTATAACTATTATTACTATCCTTATTCTATTGTTACCATTCGTGTTTCTCTTGTCTTTATCCTTATAACTATTATTATTATCCTTATTATTATTATTATTATCGGTATAACTATTATTTTTATCCTTATTACTATTATTATTATCGCTATAAATGTTATTATTATCCCTTATTCTGTTATTACTATCCCTATTCCTCTTGTCTTGATTCTTATAACTATTATTATTATCCTTCTTATTACTATTATTATCGATATAACTGTTATTATTATCTTTATTCTATTATTACTATCCCTGTTCCTCTTGTCTTGATTCTTATAACTAATATTATTATCCTTCTTATTACTATTATTATCGATATAACTGTTATTATTATCCTTATTCTATTGTTACTATCCGTATTACTCCTGCTATTATCCGTATAACTATTATTACTATCTTTATTCTATGGTTACTATCCGTATTACTCTTGCCTTTATCCTTATAACTATTATTACTATCCTTATTCTATTGTTACTATTCGTATTACTCTTGTCTTTATCGTTATAACTATTATTATTATCCTTATTATTATTATTATTATCGCTATAACTGTTACTATTATTCTTATTCTACTGTTACTATCCGTATTACTCTTGCCTTTATCCTTATAACTTTTATTATTATCCTTATTACCATTATTATTATCTCTATAACTGTTATTATTATCTTTATTCTATTATTACTATCCCTATTCCTCTTGCCTTTATCCTTATTACTATTATTATTATCGCTATAAATGTTATTATTATCCTTATTCTGTTATTACTATTCCTATGCCTCTTGTCTTGATTCTTAAAACTATTATTATTATACTTCTTATTACTATTATTATCGATATAACTGTTATTATCATCATGCTTCCTGTTATTATTATCGCTATAACTATTATTATTATCCTTATTACTATTATTATTATCGCTATAACTGTTATTATTATCCTTATTCTATTATTACTATCCCTATTCCTCTTGTCTTTAGCCTTATAACTATCATTATTATCCTTATTACTATTATTATTATCGCTATAACTGTTATTATTATCATTATTACTGTTATACTATTCTTATTAGTATTATTATTACCCTATTCCTCTTGTCTTTATCCTTATAACTATTATTATTATCCTTATTACTATTATTATTATCGCTATAACTGTTATTATTTATCCTTATTCTATTGTTACTATCCGTATTACTCTTGCCTTTATCCTTATAACTATTATTACTATCCTTATTCTATTGTTACTATTCGTATTACTCTTGTCTTTATCGTTATAACTATTATTATTATCCTTATTATTATTATTATTATCGCTATAACTGTTACTATTATTCTTATTCTACTGTTACTATCCGTATTACTCTTGCCTTTATCCTTATAACTTTTATTATTATCCTTATTACCATTATTATTATCTCTATAACTGTTATTATTATCTTTATTCTATTATTACTATCCCTATTCCTCTTGCCTTTATCCTTATTACTATTATTATTATCGCTTATAAATGTTATTATTATCCTTATTCTGTTATTACTATTCCTATGCCTCTTGTCTTGATTCTTAAAACTATTATTATTATCCTTCTTATTACTATTATTATCGATATAACTGTTATTATTATCCTTATTCTATTGTTACTATCCGTATTACTCTTGCCTTTATCCTTATAACTATTATTACTATCTTTATTCTACTGTTACTATCCGTATTACTCTTGTCTTTATCCTTATAACTGTTATTATTATCCTTATTATTACTATTATTATCGATATAACTGTTATTATTATCCTTATTCTATTGTTACTATCCGTATTACTCTTGTCTTTATCCTTATAACTGTTATTATTATCCTTATTATTACTATTATTATCGATATAACTGTTATTATTATCCTTATTATATTGTTACTAACCGTATTCCTCTTGTCTTTATCCTTATAACTATTATTACTATCCTTATTTCTATTGTTACTATTCGTATTACTCTTGTCTTTATCCTCATAACTATTATTATTATCCTTATTATTATTATTATTATCGGTATAACTATTATTATTATCCTTATTCTATTGTTACTATCCGTATTCCTCTGGTCTTTATCCTCATAACTTTTATTATTATCCTTATTATTATTATTATTATTATATTGCTATAACTGTTATTATTATCCTTATTCTACTGTTACTATCCGTATTCCTCTTGTCTTTGTCCTTATAACTATTATTATTATCGCTATATCTCTTATTATTATTCTTATTACTATTATTATTATCGTTATAACTGTTATTATTATCCATATTCTGTTGTTACTATCCCTATTACTCTTGTCATCATCCTTATAAGTATTATTATTATCCTTATTACTATTATTATTATCGCTATAACTGTTATTATTATCCTTATTATTATTATTATTATTATCGATATAACTGTTATTATTATCCTTATTCTATTGTTACTATCCGTATTACTTTTGCCTTTATCCTTATAACTATTATTACGATCCTTATTCTATTGTTACTATTCGTATTACTCTTGTCTTTATCCTTATAACTTTTATTATTATCCTTATTATTATTATTATTATCGATATAACTGTTACGATTATTCTTATTCTACTGTTACTATCCGTATTACTCTTGCCTTTATCCTTATAACTTTTATTATTATCCTTATTACCATTATTATTATCGCTATAACTGTTATTATTATCATTATTACTGTTATTACTATTCTTATTACTATTACTATTATCCCTATTCCTCTTGTCTTTATCCTTATAAATTTGATTATTATCCTTATTACCATTATTATTATCTCTATAACTGTTATTATTATCCTTATTCTATTATCACTATCCCTATTACTCTTGTCTTTATCCTCATAACTATTATTATTATCCTTATTCTATTATTACTATCCCTATTCCTCTTGTCTTTATCCTTATAACTACCATTATTATTCTTATTACTATTATTATTATCGCTATAACTGTTATTATTATCATTATTACTGTTATTACTATTCTTATTACTATTATTATTATCCCGATTCCTCTTGTCTTTATCCTAGTAAATATTATTATTATCCTTTTTACTATTATTATTATCGCTATAACTGTTATTATTATCATTATTACTGTTATTGTTATTCGTATTACTATTATTATTATCCCTGTTCCTCTTGTCTTTATCCTCATAAATTTTATTATTATCCTTATTACCATTATTATTATCTCTATAACTATTCTTATTATACATATTACTATTATTATTATCGCTATAACTGTTATTATTATTACTATTACTATTATTATTAGCCCTATTCCTCTTGTCTTTATCCTTATAACTATTATTATTATCCTTATTACTATTATTATTATCGCTATAACTGTTATTATCATCATTCTTACTGTTATTATTATCGCTATAACTGTTATTATTAGCTTTATTCTATTATTACTATCCCTATTCCTCTTGTCTTTATGATTATAACTACCATTATTATCCTTATTACTATTATTGTTATCGCTATAACTGTTATTATTATCATTATTACTGTTATTACTATTCTTATTACTATTATTATTATCGCTATTCCTCTTGTCTTTATCCTTATAACTATTATTATTATCCTTATTACTATTATTATTATCGCTATAACTGTTATTATTATCGCTATAACTGTTATTATTAGCTTTATTCTATTATTACTATCCCTATTCCTCCTGTCTTTATAATTATAACTACCATTATTAACCTTATTACTATTATTATTATCGCTATAATTGTTATTATTATTCGTATTACTATTATTATTATCCCTGTTCCTCTTGTCTTTATCCTTATAAATTTTATTATTATCCTTATTACCATTATTATTATCTCTATAACTGTTATTATTATCCTTATTCTATTATCACTATCCCTATTACTCTTGTCTTTATCCTCATAACTATTATTATTATCCTTATTCTATTATTACTATCCCTATTCCTCTTGTCTTTATCCTTATAACTACCATTATTATTCTTATTACTATTATTATTATCGCTATAACTGTTATTATTATCATTATTACTGTTATTACTATTCTTATTACTATTATTATTATCCCGATTCCTCTTGTCTTTATCCTAGTAAATATTATTATTATCCTTTTTACTATTATTATTATCGCTATAACTGTTATTATTATCATTATTACTGTTATTGTTATTCGTATTACTATTATTATTATCCCTGTTCCTCTTGTCTTTATCCTCATAAATTTTATTATTATCCTTATTACCATTATTATTATCTCTATAACTATTCTTATTATACATATTACTATTATTATTATCGCTATAACTGTTATTATTATTACTATTACTATTATTATTAGCCCTATTCCTCTTGTCTTTATCCTTATAACTATTATTATTATCCTTATTACTATTATTATTATCGCTATAACTGTTATTATCATCATTCTTACTGTTATTATTATCGCTATAACTGTTATTATTAGCTTTATTCTATTATTACTATCCCTATTCCTCTTGTCTTTATGATTATAACTACCATTATTATCCTTATTACTATTATTGTTATCGCTATAACTGTTATTATTATCATTATTACTGTTATTACTATTCTTATTACTATTATTATTATCGCTATTCCTCTTGTCTTTATCCTTATAACTATTATTATTATCCTTATTACTATTATTATTATCTCTATAACTGTTCTTATTATACATATTACTATTATTATTATCGCTATAATTGTTATTATTATTACTATTACTATTATTATTAGCCCTATTCCTCTTGTCTTTATCCTTATAACTATTATTATTATCCTTATTACTATTATTATTATCGCTATAACTGTTATTATTATCTTTATTCTATTATTACTATCCCTATTCCTCTTGTCTTTATCCTCATAAATTTTATTATTATCCTTATTACCATTATTATTATCTCTATAACTGTTCTTATTATACATATTACTATTATTATTATCCTTATTACTATTATTATTATCGCTATAACTGTTATTATCATCATTCTTACTGTTATTATTATCGCTATAACTGTTATTATTAGCATTATTCTATTATTACTATCGCTATTACTCTTGTCATCATCCTTATAAGTATTA
Source organism: Megachile ligniseca (assembly GCA_945859555.1). Classification (NCBI taxonomy): domain Eukaryota; kingdom Metazoa; phylum Arthropoda; class Insecta; order Hymenoptera; family Megachilidae; genus Megachile; species Megachile ligniseca. The sequence continues at coordinate 10,134 of CAMAOC010000539.1, read as the reverse complement.
TTATTATCCTTATTACTATTATTATTATCGCTATAACTGTTATTATTATCCTTATTCTATTATCACTATCCCTATTACTCTTGTCTTTATCCTCATAACTATTATTATTATCCTTATTCTATTATTACTATCCCTATTCCTCTTGTCTTTATCCTTATAACTATTATTATTATCCTTATTACTATTATTATTATCGCTATAACTGTTATGATCATCATTATTACTGTTATTATTATCGCTATAACTGTTATTATTATCCTTATTCTATTATCACTATCCCTATTACTCTTGTCTTTATCCTCATAACTATTATTATTATCCTTATTCTATTATTACTATCCCTATTCCTCTTGTCTTTATTCTTATTACTATTATTATTATCGCTATAACTGTTATTATTATCATTATTACTGTTATTACTATTCTTATTACTATTATTATTATCCCGATTCCTCTTGTCTTTATCCGAGTAAATATTATTATTATCCTTTTTACTATTATTATTATCGCTATAACTGTTATTATTATCATTATTACTGTTATTGTTATTCGTATTACTATTATTATTATCCCTGTTCCTCTTGTCTTTATCCTCATAAATTTTATTATTATCCTTATTACCATTATTATTATCTCTATAACTATTCTTATTATACATATTACTATTATTATTATCGCTATAACTGTTATTATTATTACTATTACTATTATTATTAGCCCTATTCCTCTTGTCTTTATCCTTATAACTATTATTATTATCCTTATTACTATTATTATTATCGCTATAACTGTTATTATCATCATTCTTACTGTTATTATTATCGCTATAACTGTTATTATTAGCTTTATTCTATTATTACTATCCCTATTCCTCTTGTCTTTATGATTATAACTACCATTATTATCCTTATTACTATTATTGTTATCGCTATAACTGTTATTATTATCATTATTACTGTTAATACTATTCTTATTACTATTATTATTATCGCTATTCCTCTTGTCTTTATCCTTATAACTATTATTATTATCCTTATTACTATTATTATTATCTCTATAACTGTTCTTATTATACATATTACTATTATTATTATCGCTATAACTGTTATTATTATCCTTATTATTATTATTATTATTATCGATATAACTGTTATTATTATCCTTATTCTATTGTTACTATCCGTATTACTTTTGCCTTTATCCTTATAACTATTATTACGATCCTTATTCTATTGTTACTATTCGTATTACTCTTGTCTTTATCCTTATAACTTTTATTATTATCCTTATTATTATTATTATTATCGATATAACTGTTACGATTATTCTTATTCTACTGTTACTATCCGTATTACTCTTGCCTTTATCCTTATAACTTTTATTATTATCCTTATTACCATTATTATTATCGCTATAACTGTTATTATTATCATTATTACTGTTATTACTATTCTTATTACTATTACTATTATCCCTATTCCTCTTGTCTTTATCCTTATAAATTTGATTATTATCCTTATTACCATTATTATTATCTCTATAACTGTTCTTATTATACATATTACTATTATTATTATCGCTATAATTGTTATTATTATTACGATTACTATTATTATTAGCCCTATTCCTCTTGTCTTTATCCTTATAACTATTATTATTATCCTTATTACTATTATTATTATCGCTATAACTGTTATTATCATCATTATTACTGTTATTATTATCGCTATAACTGTTATTATTATCTTTATTCTATTATTACTATCCCTATTCCTCTTGTCTTTATCCTCATAAATTTTATTATTATCCTTATTACCATTATTATTATCTCTATAACTATTCTTATTATACATATTACTATTATTATTATCGCTATAACTGTTATTATTATTACTATTACTATTATTATTAGCCCTATTCCTCTTGTCTTTATCCTTATAACTATTATTATTATCCTTATTACTATTATTATTATCGCTATAACTGTTATTATTATCGCTATAACTGTTATTATTAGCTTTATTCTATTATTACTATCCCTATTCCTCCTGTCTTTATAATTATAACTACCATTATTAACCTTATTACTATTATTATTATCGCTATAATTGTTATTATTATTCGTATTACTATTATTATTATCCCTGTTCCTCTTGTATTTATCCTTATAAATTTTATTATTATCCTTATTACCATTATTATTATCTTATAACTGTTATTATTATCCTTATTCTATTATCACTATCCCTATTACTCTTGTCTTTATCCTCATAACTATTATTATTATCCTTATTCTATTATTACTATCCCTATTCCTCTTGTCTTTATCCTTGTAACTACCATTATTATTCTTATTACTATTATTATTATCGCTATAACTGTTATTATTATCATTATTACTGTTATTACTATTCTTATTACTATTATTATTATCCCGATTCCTCTTGTCTTTATCCTAGTAAATATTATTATTATCCTTTTTACTATTATTATTATCGCTATAACTGTTATTATTATCATTATTACTGTTATTGTTATTCGTATTACTATTATTATTATCCCTATTCCTCTTGTCTTTATCCTTATAACTATTATTATTATCCTTATTACTATTATTATTATCGCTATAACTGTTATTATCATCATTATTACTGTTATTATTATCGCTATAACTGTTATTTATTATCTTTATTCTATTATTACTATCCCTATTCCTCTTGTCTTTATCCTCATAAATTTTATTATTATCCTTATTACCATTATTATTATCTCTATAACTGTTCTTATTATACATATTACTATTATTATTATCCTTATTACTATTATTATTATCGCTATAACTGTTATTATCATCATTCTTACTGTTATTATTATCGCTATAACTGTTATTATTAGCTTTATTCTATTATTACTATCGCTATTACTCTTGTCATCATCCTTATAAGTATTATTATTATCCTTATTACTATTATTATTATCGCTATAACTGTTATTATTATCCTTATTCTATTGTTACTATCCGTATTACTTTTGCCTTTATCCTTATAACTATTATTATTATCCTTATTATTATTATTATTATCGCTATAACTGTTACTATTATTCTTATTCTATTGTTACTATCCGTATTCCTCTAGTCTTTATCCTAATAACTTGTATTATTATCCTTATTACCATTATTATTATCTCTATAACTGTTATTATTATCTTTATTCTATTATTCCTATCCCTATTCCTCTTGTCTTTATCCTTATTACTATTATTATTATCGTTATAAATGTTATTATTATCCTTATTCTATTATTACTATCCCTATTCCTCTTGTGTTGATTCTTATAACTATTATTATTATCCTTCTTATTACTATTATTATCGATATAACTGTTATTATTATCCTTATTCTATTGTTACTATCCGTATTACTCTTGCCTTTATCCTTATAACTATTATTACTATCTTTATTCTATTGTTACTATCCGTATTACTCTTGTCTTTATCCTTATAACTGTTATTATTATCCTTATTATTACTATTATTATCGATATAACTGTTATTATTATCCTTATTCTATTGTTACTATCCGTATTACTCTTGCCTTTATCCTTATAACTATTATTACTATCTTTATTCTACTGTTACTATCCGTATTACTCTTGTCTTTATCCTTATAACTATTATTATTATCCTTATTATTACTATTATTATCGATATAACTGTTATTATTATCCTTATTATATTGTTACTAACCGCATTCCTCTTGTCTTTATCCTTATAACTATTATTATTATCCTTATTCTATTGTTACTATAGGTATTACTCTTGCCTTTATCCTTATAACTATTATTACTATGCTTATTCTTTTGTTACTATTCGTATTACTCTTGTCTTTATCCTTATAACTATTATTATTATCCTTATTATTATTATTATTATCGGTATAACTATTATTTTTATCCTTATTACTATTATTATTATCGCTATAAATGTTATTATTATCCTTATTCTGTTATTACTATCCCTATTCCTCTTGTCTTGATTCTTATAACTATTATTATTATCCTTCTTATTACTATTATTATCGATATAACTGTTATTATTATCTTTATTCTATTATTACTATCCCTGTTCCTCTTGTCTTGATTCTTATAACTAATATTATTATCCTTCTTATTACTATTATTATCGATATAACTGTTATTATTATCCTTATTCTATTGTTACTATCCGTATTACTCCTGCTATTATCCGTATAACTATTATTACTATCTTTATTCTATGGTTACTATCCGTATTACTCTTGCCTTTATCCTTATAACTATTATTACTATCCTTATTCTATTGTTACTATTCGTATTACTCTTGTCTTTATCCTTATAACTATTATTATTATCCTTATTATTATTATTATTATCGCTATAACTGTTACTATTATTTTTATTCTACTGTTACTATCCGTATTACTCTTGCCTTTATCTTTATAACTATTATTACTATTCTTATTCTACTGTTACTATTCCTATTCCTCTTGTCTTTATCCTAATAACTTTTATTATTATCCTTATTATTATTATTATTATGGCTATAACTGTTATTATTATCCTTATTATTATTATTATTATCGATATTACTGTTATTATTATCCTTATTCTATGGTTACTATCCGTATTACTCTTGCCTTTATCCTTATAACTATTATTACTATCCTTATTCTATTGTTACTATTCGTATTACTCTTGTCTTTATCCTTATAACTATTATTATTATCCTTATTATTATTATTATTATCGCTATAACTGTTACTATTATTCTTATTCTAATGTTACTATCCGTATTACTCTTGCCTTTATCCTTATAACTTTTATTATTATCCTTATTACGATTATTATTATCTCTATAACTGTTATTATTATCTTTATTCTATTCTTACTATCCGTATTACTCTTGCCTTTATCCTTATAACTATTATTACTATCCTTATTCTATTGTTACCATTCGTGTTACTCTTGTCTTTATCCTTATAACTATTATTATTATCCTTATTATTATTATTATTATCGGTATAACTATTATTTTTATCCTTATTACTATTATTATTATCGCTATAAATGTTATTATTATCCTTATTCTGTTATTACTATCCCTATTCCTCTTGTCTTGATTCTTATAACTATTATTATTATCCTTCTTATTACTATTATTATCGATATAACTGTTATTATTATCTTTATTCTATTATTACTATCCCTGTTCCTCTTGTCTTGATTCTTATAACTAATATTATTATCCTTCTTATTACTATTATTATCGATATAACTGTTATTATTATCTTTATTCTATTATTACTATCCCTATTCCTCTTGTCTTTATCCTTATTACTATTATTATTATCGCTATAAATGTTATTATTATCCTTATTCTGTTATTACTATCCCTATTCCTCTTGTCTTGATTCTTATAACTATCATTATTATCCTTCTTATTACTATTATTATCGATATAACTGTTATTATTATCCTTATTCTATGGTTACTATCCGTATTACTCTTGCCTTTATCCTTATAACTATTATTACTATCCTTATTCTATTGTTACTATCCGTATTACTCTTGTCTTTATCCTTATAACTATTATTATTATCCTTATTATTATTATTATTATTATCGGTATAACTAATATTTTTATCCTTATTATTATTATTATTATCGCCATAACTGTTAGTATTATCCTTATTCTATTGTTACTATACGTATGACTCTTGCCTTTGTCCTTATAACTTTTATTATTATCCTTATTACCATTATTATTATCTCTAATAACTGTTATTATTATCTTTATTCTTTTATTACTATCCCTATTCCTCTTGTCTTTATCCTTATCACTAGTATTATTATCGCTATAAATGTTATTATTATCCTTATTCTATTATTACTATCCCTATTCCTCTTGTCTTGATTCTTATAACTAATATTATTATCCTTCTTATTACTATTATTATCGATATAACTGTTATTATTATCCTTATTCTATTGTTACTATCCGTATTACTCTTGCCTTTATCCTTATAACTATTATTGCTATCCTCCTTATTACTATTATTATCGATATAACTGTTATTATTATCCTTATTCTATTGTTACTATCCGTATTACTCTTGCTATTATCCGTATAACTATTATTACTATCTTTATTCTATGGTTACTATCCGTATTACTCTTGCCTTTATCCTTATAACTATTATTACTATATTTATTCTATTGTTACTATTCGTATTACTCTTGTCTTTATCGTTATAACTATTATTATTATCCTTATTATTATTATTATTATCGCTATAACTGTTACTATTATTTTTATTCTACTGTTACTATCCGTATTACTCTTGCCTTTATCTTTATAACTATTATTACTATTCTTATTCTACTGTTACTATTCCTATTCCTCTTGTCTTTATCCTAATAACTATTATTATTATCCTTATTACTATTATTATTATCGCTATAACTATTATTATTATCCCGATTCCTCTTGTCCTTATCCTTATAACTATCATTATTATCCTTATTACTATTATTATTATCGCTATAACTATTATTATCATTATTACTCTTATTATTATTCTTATTACTATTATTATTATCCTTATTACTATTATTATTATCCCTATTCCTCTTGTCTTTATCTTTATAACTGTTATTATTATCCTTATTATTACTATTATTATCGATATAACTGTTATTATTATCCTTATTCTATTGTTACTATCCGTATTACTCTTGCCTTTATCCTTATAACTATTATTACTATTCTTATTCTACTGTTACTATTCCTATTCCTCTTGTCTTTATCCTAATAACTTTTATTATTATCCTTATTATTATTATTATTATCGCTATAACTGTTATTATTATCCTTATTATTATTATTATTATCGATATAACTGTTATTATTATCCTTATTCTATGGTTACTATCCGTATTACTCTTGCCTTTATCCTTATAATTATTATTACTATCCTTATTCTATTGTTAATATCCGTATTACTCTTGTCTTTATCGTTATAACTATTATTATTATTATTATTATCGGTATAACTAATATTTTTATCCTTATTATTATTATTATTATCGCCATAACTGTTATTATTATCCTTATTCTATTGTTACTATCCGTATTACTCTTGCTATTATCCGTATAACTATTATTACTATCTTTATTCTATGGTTACTATCCGTATTACTCTTGCCTTTATCCTTATAACTATTATTACTATATTTATTCTATTGTTACTATTCGTATTACTCTTGTCTTTATCCTAATAACTTTTATTATTATCCTTATTATTATTATTATTATCGCTATAACTGTTATTATTATCCTTATTATTATTATTATTATCGATATAACTGTTATTATTATCCTTATTCTATGGTTACTATCCGTATTACTCTTGCCTTTATCCTTATAATTATTATTACTATCCTTATTCTATTGTTAATATCCGTATTACTCTTGTCTTTATCGTTATAACTATTATTATTATCCTTATTATTATTATTATTATTATCGGTATAACTAATATTTTTATCCTTATTATTATTATTATTATCGCCATAACTGTTATTATTATCCTTATTCTATTGTTACTATCCGTATTAGTCTTGCTATTATCCGTATAACTATTATTACTATCTTTATTCTATGGTTACTATCCGTATTACTCTTGCCTTTATCCTTATAACTATTATTACTATATTTATTCTAATGTTACTATTCGTATTACTCTTGTCTTTATCCTTATAACTATTATTATTATCCTTATTATTATTATTATTATCGCTATAACTGTTACTATTATTTTTATTCTACTGTTACTATCCGTATTACTCTTGCCTTTATCTTTATAACTATTATTACTATTCTTATTCTACTGTTACTATTCCTATTCCTCTTGTCTTTATCCTAATAACTTTTATTATTATCCTTATTATTATTATTATTATGGCTATAACTGTTATTATTATCCTTATTATTATTATTATTATCGATATAACTGTTATTATTATCCTTATTCAATGGTTACTATCCGTATTACTCTTGCCTTTATCCTTATAACTATTATTACTATCCTTATTCTATTGTTACTATTCGTATTACTCTTGTCTTTATCCTTATAACTATTATTATTATCCTTATTATTATTATTATTATTGCTATAACTGTTACTATTATTCTTATTCTACTGTTACTATCCCTATTCCTCTTGTCTTTATCCTTATTACTATTATTATTATCGCTATAAATGTTATTATTATCCTTATTCTGTTATTACTATCCCTACTCGTCTTGTCTTGATTCTTATAACTATTATTATTATCCTTCTTATTACTATTATTATCGATATAACTATTACTATTATCTTTATTCTATTATTACTATCCCTATTCCTCTTGTCTTTATCCTTATTACTATTATTATTATCGCTATAAATGTTATTATTATCCTTATTCTGTTATTACTATCCCTATTCCTCTTGTCTTGATTCTTATAACTATTATTATTATCCTCCTTATTACTATTATTATCGATATAACTGTTATTATTATCCTTATTCTATTGTTACTATCCGTATTACTCTTGCCTTTATCCTTATAACTATTATTACTATCCTTATTCTATTGTTACTATCCGTATTACTCTTGTCTTTATCCTTATAACTATTATTATTATCGCTATAACTGTTATTATTATTTTTGTTACTATTATTATTGTCGCTATAACTGTTATTATTATCCTTATTCCATTATTAATATTCGTATTACTCTTGCCTTTATCCTTATAACTTTTATTACTATCCTTATTCTATTGTTACTATCCGTATTACTCTTGTCTTTATCCTTATAACTATTATTATTATCGCTATAACTGTTATTATTATTCTTATTACTATTATTATTATCCTTATTCTAATGTTACTATCCGTATGACTCTTGTCTTTATCCTTATAACTGTTATTATTATCCTTATTATTATTATTATTATCGATATAACTGTTATTATTATCCTTATTCTATGGTTACTATCCGTATTACTCTTGCCTTTATCCTTATAACTATTATTACTATCCTTATTCTATTGTTACTATCCGTATTACTCTTGTCTTTATCCTTATAACTATTATTATTATCCTTATTATTATTATTATTATTATTATCGGTATAACTAATATTTTTATCCTTATTATTATTATTATTATCGCCATAACTGTTAGTATTATCCTTATTCTATTGTTACTATACGTATGACTCTTGCCTTTGTCCTTATAACTTTTATTATTATCCTTATTACCATTATTATTATCTCTAATAACTGTTATTATTATCTTTATTCTTTTATTACTATCCCTATTCCTCTTGTCTTTATCCTTATCACTAGTATTATTATCGCTATAAATGTTATTATTATCCTTATTCTATTATTACTCTCCCTATTCCTCTTGTCTTGATTCTTATAACTAATATTATTATCCTTCTTATTACTATTATTATCGATATAACGGTTATTATTATCCTTATTCTATTGTTACTATCCGTATTACTCTTGCCTTTATCCTTATAACTATTATTGCTATCCTTATTCTATTGTTACTATTCGTATTACTCTTGTCTTTATCCTTATAACTATTATTATTATCCTTATTATTATTATTATTATCGGTATAACTATTATTTTTATCCTTATTACTATTATTATTATCGCTATAAATGTTATTATTATCCTTATTCTGTTATTACTATCCCTATTCCTCTTATCTTGATTCTTATAACTATTATTATTATCCTTCTTATTACTATTATTATCGATATAACTGTTATAATTATCTTTATTCTATTATTACTATCCCTATTCCTCTTGTCTTTATCCTTATTACTATTATTATTATCGCTATAAATGTTATTATTATCCTTATTCTGTTATTACTATCCCTATTCCTCTTGTCTTGATTCTTATAACTATTATTATTATCCTTCTTATTACTATTATTATCGATATAGCTGTTATTATTATCCTTATTCTATTGTTACTATCCGTATTACTCCTGCTATTATCCGTATAACTATTATTACTATCTTTATT